>PVIR01020303.1:9094-30888 GCA_004026965.1 Petromus typicus
CCCTTTTGTGGTTCAGACTGGCCCTGAGCTCAGCCTCAAACTCACATCACAGCAATCCTCCTGCTTCTGCCTCCCGAGTGCTGGGATAACAGGCGTGAGCAACCACACCCAGCACTGTGGTATGTAGTACTGATTGCTGCTGGGGTGAGTCTCCACGCCCAGTATTGTATGTGGTTACCAGGGATCGAACCTGGGCCCTTGCACTTGCAAGACAGGCGCCAGAACCACGGAGCTAACTCCCCGGCCCCTTAGTTACTTTTCTTTTATTGCTAAAATATAATACTGCATGCTCAAGGTTAAGGTAGTAAAGGTTTGTTTGGGTTATAGTTTGTAGAGGTTTTATTACATACTCAGCTAGCTCCAGGCAAGGTGTAGAGGACAGAGAATGCCCTTCCATCAGACTGCCTCAAAGCAAGCAAAGGGCAAGCAAGTCTCTTTCTGTTGTATCCAGTTTTACATGACTTATGGCAGTGCTAAATCAATCAGTGGACTTTTTATAATCATCCACTCTTAATCCTAGCATTGCACCGTACATTCCAGTTTCAGTCACCTCTGGAAAATGCTGTACTTTAGCTAATGAGGCTTTGGTGTGTAGGGAGGGGAACATCTAGGTATGAGTTATAACACTCCTTTTAAAATTAGTATAGACAAATCTGGGTTAGGTCCATAAGAATGGATTAAGTTAGTGAGGGGGAGTTGGAAGATTAAATTAGATCAGGCAAAACTTATTTAGTTGGCACCCTCAGCAGCGATTAGAGATTCTTAAAGCATGAGAAATTGGAAAGGTTCTAACAGTGTCTTAGCAATTGGCTGAAACATTGGGTAAACTCTGGTCCATACCTTAAGCAAAATTCAAATGCCAGACTGGAAGTAGTATGCTCGACAGGTAAAGGTTTTTAAGGAGATTTGGATGTTAGAATGAATTTATGATTAAATATTTGCTAACTCTTCTTGGGGTGGACCAGATAACATACTTGTTGCTTCAAAGGTAAGAAGTATAGTTGAGAAGATTGTTAAGATCCTTGAAAAATTCTGTAAGTATTTTTTGTCCTCAGGTCAAAAACTACAGTGAGAATAACTACCAGTAAATTAAATCGACATAAATTTGGCAGCTGAGGATCAGTGTAACCAGACTACAAGATACAGAAACAACTCCACACATAGTAAGCTACCTCATCTTTTTTTTTTTTTAGGTTTTTTTGAGACAGGATCTCACTTTGTCGTTCAGGCTGGCCCTGAGCTCAGCCTCAGACTCACATCACAGAAATCCTCCTGCCCTTGCCTCCTGAGTGCTGGGGTTAAAGGCATGAGCCACCATGCCCGGCACTGTGGTATGTGGTACTGATTGCTGCTGGGAGTGAGTCTCCACACCCAGTATGTATGCAGTTACCAAGGAATCGAACCTGGGCCCTTGCTTTTGCAAGACAGGTGCCGGAACCACTGAGCTAACTACCTGGCCCAAGCTACTTCATCTTTGACAAAGGACACAAACGTGCTCAATGGAGAAAAGATAGCTTCTTTAATAAATGGCTCTTAAGCTAGCTGTATGTCTCTCACTGTGAACCAAACTAAAATCAAACTGGATTAGAGTCATAATTATGAAAACAGAAACACTCACCTACTGAAATATAGATTAGGTAGAATGCTTCGAGACACTGCCACAGGCAGACTTTATGAACAAAACCTCAGCAGCTCAGGAGCTAGCAGAAGGAATAAACATCTAAGGTCTCATCTTATTAAAAAGCTTATGCATGGCAAGGGAAATTACCAGCAAAGTGAAAAAATAATCTACAATGTGGGAAAAATTTTTTACCAGCTGTTCCTCAGTTAAAGGGCTACTATCTAGAATATGCAAAGTCAGATTTAAAGACCTAATTTAAAGTAGACATCTGAAATGAGCAAATATTTTTCAGATGAAGAAGTAAAGACAGGAAAGAAACATGAACATTTCAATATTGCTGATCATTGAAAAGATGAAAATGAGGGCCAGGGAGTTAGCTCGGTGGTTCTGGCACCTGTCTGGCAAGCACAAGGACCTGGGTTCGACCCTGGTAACCACATGCCATACTGGGCGTGGAGACTCATGCCCAGCAGCAACCAGTACCACATAGCACAGTGCTGGGCGTGGTGGCTCACGCCTGTAATCCCAGCACTCAGGAGGCAGAGGCAGGATTGCTGTGATGTGAGTTTGAGGCTGAGTTCAGGGTCAGCCTGAACCACAAAATTCTCCCTGTCTCAAAAAAGCTAAAAAAAAAAGAAAAAGAGAAGATGCAAGTGAAAAAAACACTGAGATCTCCCCTCACCTCAGAGAGAATGGCTGCTATCAAGAAATCAACCAACAGGGATAAGGGTTTAGTTTAATGGTTTTGGCACAGAAAGAAAGAAAAATAAATCAAAAAGTAAATGCTGGTGAAACTCTGGGGAGAAAAGAACCCTACTCTTCTCTTGTAGACAAGCAGAATAGTTCAACCGAATCAGTTTGGAGTGTCCCCAAAATACTAGGATTCGTTATTCCATTTGACTCATCCTGGATATATTCATGAAAAATGAAAAACATCATATCTCAGCGACATTTGTGTACCCATATTTATAGCTTCACAGTTTGTAATAGCTAAATATTGGAAACAGCCTAAATGCCCATCAACTGGAGACTGATAAAGATGGTTTTTTAAAGAATAATAAATTAAATTTATACAAAAATGGATATACTTTGAGGAAATAAACATACTGTAATAAAAAGGACACAGATGTGTAAATACCATGTATAAGAACTGAAAGTGTCCAGAATGTATGATAGACAGTGTAAAATGGTAACAAAATGTTCAAAGGGAAAAAAGAAATGAGGGGCAAGGAAAAGTAAAGAGAAGGAAAAATTTGATGGTAAAACAAGCAAACAAAAAAAGGGAAACAAAACTTATGTATATAAGGGTGGGGTAGTTGGGAGGGCAGGGGAATGGGAAGAAATGAGAATCAAAATATGTTGTGCACAAATACTAAATTTTCAGGGTTAAATGTGATCATAGTGTATATAAATATGTTCTAATAAACTCAATTAAAAATACAGTTAGGTAAATTGGATACTAGTGTTACCAGAATTAAAGTGGAAATCTTTGATCATCTGTTGCCATGAGAACATGATTGTTATAATGGATAAAGTGTGAAACAGCAAAAGCAGTAGTCTGATTCTCAAGAACCTGTGGAGTTCCTAGCTGATCATGTATTTCTGAAAATGTGATTGTATTCCTATTAAATCTTACTTTCTCTGTAATAGTCAAAGAGTTTCTCTTTCAAGTAATCAAAAGTGTTAACTGGAATTCTATAAACAGAATTATAGCTACAAGAAGTTTTCTAACTAATGCCAGTGTTGAAAGCATAAGAACTATTTTTGCCTTATAACATATTTATACCAATAATTTTTTCCCCAGTTTTTCCTCAGAAGGTCCCACTGTATTCTTAGCATATTCAGAATATTAGGGAAAAAGAAATAATCATTCATGGGGAATTATCTGATTTTTTGTATATGTTTATGACTGCACTCCCAGAAGACATAAGACCAATGAAGTGTCAATTGAGATCCACCTCAACATTGGTTTAGTGGATCACTTAACCTCTGTGTAATTGTTTTTCTTCTAGATATAAAGTTAGGATACTTTTGACAACAGACAAAACTTTTTCTTTTGCTCTTTGCTTGTGGTATGGAAAAATTTGGGTTAAATCTCCTATTAAAATGTTTATTTAGAAAATATAACTTTAAGCAATTCTGCTTTCCTGGAGGTTGTAGAAATGAAAGATACCACATGGTACTTGAAGACAATAAGGATAGGGATTTGAGTACTATGAGCAACAGATAGTTCGACTCCTAAAAATAACAGTGGATTGTTGTAAACTTAACCAAATGGTGACTTCAGTTTCATTGTAATATCAGATGTAGTTGAATTACTTGAGTAAGTTGATGCATAACTTGTTAGTTATTATACTGATCTGTAAATTTTTTTTCTAATGCTTTTCTTTCTTTTTAATCAACTCAGTTTATATCAATAATGAAGCTTTATCTATAATTTAATAAATCTTGCTGGTTTTCTGTTCACAAAATAACATGGTTTCTTAGATTGATGACAGCCTACTGATTGAACCTGATGAGCAAAAGTAGCAACTGCTGCATACTTGCATTTTAACCTTTTATTTTATTTTAATCTTGATCTACAAGTACTGTTTAGAAATATCATCAAACTAAAACCATATATATATATATATATATATATATATATATATATATATATAATTTTTTTTTTTTAGGTTTTTTGAGACAGGGTCTTGCTATGTGGTTCAGGCTGGCCCTGAGCTCAGCCTCCAACTCAAATCACAATCCTCCTGCCTCTGCCTCCCGAGTGCTGGGATTACAGGCGTGAGCCACCACGCCCGGCACTTAAAACCATATTTTTCAGGATGAATTCAGAGCTGAAATGTGCCTCACAAAGCAACTGCTTTATCTCTGCTCTCAAACACCTCTATTCATAAAATATGAGCAAGAATACAAAATTATAGGAAAATTAACGTCGTTCCAAATAAATTACTATATTGTTAGTAATGTGTGTGTGGGAATATTGCTCACAAAACTTTTGAGCAATATTTGTGATAATGCAAATATGACTAATTCCAAATGGAAAAAAATACTGTTTTTCTGTGATTTCTGTAATCAATTTTGCTTTGTATCTTTAATGATTAAATTCATAAATCATTAAAATGTTGGAATTGTAATTGATTATATAAATAATACTCTCCATGAGTGTTTGTCTTTCTATAATCATAAAAATTTTAACTTGAAATTTAAACTCCTATACACATACTAACCAGTACCAACCTTGCTTTGCCTACAAGATCAGAGAATATTGAGCATGATCAGCCTGGTATGGCTGTTGATTAGAAGTTTTCTCATTTGACAAATTAAAAGAAAAATTGACTATATTTTATATGTTTGTTTTAGATTAAAACATTTTACAATAAAATATCAGTTCTCCTAATTTTGAAGTCTTCAATATTCTCATTGTTATATCTGTACTATATGAAGAACTGACAAAAATTTACTATATGGCTAGACACTCAAACCTAGGTTTAGTATCTTTAATTGGCATGTTGTTTAATTTATTAATAGGTTTAATATTCAGGATGTAATTGCTTGAATTTTCCCCACAATAGATACTGTCTGCTGAAAATTCTAAAGCATTGTCAGACATTGAGAGAAGCTGTTGTTGCAGCAGGAAAAGATGTAATATGGCACGGACGAATGGACAATGAACCTGCTCATTACTGTAGTATCTGTGAGGTATTTGTTCTTACCAATAAGTATTTTGTTTCAGAATTTCCCAAGTTACTATCTCTCTGTTTGGATATAAATTTATTTGTACTTTATATAATCTTTTTTACTGAAATCAACTATTATGTTTAATTCTCATGTAAAGATAATGCCTTTCACTAACTACATATATTAACCTAGAAATATCATTCATAGAAACAACCATATAATAAGTCTCTTTGGTAATAATTTTAGATTTTAAACTAGAAACAGTTTCTAATAAGAATATGGTTTAAACCAAACTTTTTTTAGTGTACATAAATAGGAATATTAGTGTAGGATCCTTTCTAGAAAGTGTACTTCATAATATAATAGGTAGACATTTCTAACATAAAATCATAAATATTATGGAGTCTGGAATTTTTTTGAATGTTGGGAAAGTGTCACAAGTGGGTCCTGACCTCATGTGATAGGTCTTTGAAATATGGGTATGCTAGATTTACTTTATAAAATTGTTTTTAGGTTCTGTGTATAATACCTATCTAAATATAAATGAATTTTGTCTTTACACCTGGGTCTCATCTCCAAGATAATCTTACATGTATTCAAATACTCCAAAATATGAAAATCCTTTTGTTTTATTTCTAATATTGGTATGAGTACATACCAACATCTGAATGTCTCTTAACATTGTGTTTAATTCCAAGAAATAAAGGTGACTAAAACTTGAAGTTCATAGTTTAGGATATAGCAAGTTTTGAAACATCATTAGGTTTGTAACACTGTATTGATGGAGAAAGGAAGATTTTCAATAAAAGTAATGAGCCTGCTGTAGCTGGAAAATAAACCAGATTATTAAAATTCTGGTCTTGAGTAAGGTTCAGTCTCAGTGTTGTTTTCATCTGCATATCTTGAATGACCAGTGATGTTCAATGTTTTTCATGTTTCTTTAATGCTTTTTAGTTTGATAGGTATTGTGAAATAGGGAGAAGGGACTCAAAAGGAAGGGAACTGACTGGGGACAAGGGAAAGCAAGTAAAGAACTGAAAATATTTGATAAAAAGGAAAAATGGAAGTGAAACATATTTATGAGGGTTTGGCAGTTGAAGGGAATGCAGGGGAACAGGAAAAACTAAAAATTGAAATATATATAGGTACAAATTTTCAGTGAGGAATGTGATCATAATGTATTCCTAATTATTCTAATAAACTCATTTATTTATTTATTTATTTATTTATTTATTTTTGAGGCAGGGTCTCATTTTGTAGTTCAGGTTGGCCCTGAGCTCAGCCTCAAACTCACACCACAGCAATCCTTCTGCCTGTGTCTCCCAAGTGCTGGAATTACAGGTATGAGCACCCACGCCTGGCACTGTGGTATGTAGTACTGATTGCTGCTGGGGTGAGTCTCCATGCCCAGTATTGTATATGGTTACCAAAGTTAGAACTGGGTCCATGTGCTTGCAAGACAGGGGCCGGAACCACTGAGCTAAATCCCCGGCCCACTTTTTTTGTTGTTGTTGTTGTTTTTTTCAGTTTTTTGAGTCAGGGTCTCACTTTGTAGTTCAGGCTGTTTCTGAGCTCAGTCTCAGACTCACATCACAGCAATCCTTCTGCCTCTGCCTCCTGAGTGCTGGGGTTACAGATGTGAGCCACTATGCTGGGGACTGTGGTATGTGGTAGTGATTGCTGCACGACATGAGTCTCCAACACCCAGTATTGTATGTGGTTTCTAGGGATTGAACCCAGGTCCTTGTTCTTGCAAGACAGTAAACTCAATTTATATGAAAAAGTGCTGGACAGGAATTGGCTGAGGAAATCAACAAATGGGACCTCATTCTTTTAAAAAGCTTCTTCACAGCAAAGGAAATCACCAACAGTGAAAAAAGGCAACCAACAATGTGGGAAAAAATCTTTACCAACTGTTCCTCAGACAAAGGGCTACTATCTAGAATATATAAAGAGCTAAAAAAAAAAAAAATCAGCCCACCCAAATTTAATGACCCAATTCAAAAATGGGCATCTGAAATGAACAGATATTTTTCAGAGGAAGAAGTGAGAGCAGCTAAGAAGCATATCAAGAAATGCTCAACATCACTAGTCATTCGAGAGATGCAGATGAAAACCACATGGAGATTTCATCTCACTCCACATAGAATGGCTGCCATTTCAGAATCAGCCAACGGCAAATGTTGGTGAGTCTGCAGAGAAGAAGGAACCCTTCTCCACTGTTGGTGAGACTGTAGACTCATACAACCCCTGTGGAAATCAGTTTGGAGAATCCTCAAAAAGTTAGGATTGGAGGTCCCATTTGACCTGGCCATTGCCCTGCTAGGTATATACACACAACAATTAAAAGACTCATATCACAGTGACATATGTGCAGCCATGTTTATAGCAGCCCAATTTGTGATTGCTACATCTTGGAAACAACCCAAATGTCCATCAACTGGAGATTAGATAAAAAAGCTGTGGTTCTTCTATCGGATGGAGTGTTACTCTGCCATAAAAAAATGATAAGTTTGAATAATTTATACTTAAATGAACATTCCTTGAGGATATCCTCATAAGTGAAATAAACAGGTCACAGATAGGTATATATCGCATCTTTTCTCTGGTAAGAGAAAATGAAGATGTAAATGAGTCCTAGAATTGTATGTTATATATTGTGAAATAGAAAATGTTCAAAGTAAAATAGGATGAAGGGGGAAAAATGATGAGATTGTAAGAAAAAAGTAAGGAAACAAATTTTATGCATATGAGGGGGGGCGGTAGGGTGGGTAGGGCTATGGGAAAAAGTTAGAATTAAGTTGTATCTTATACTGGTACAAATCCCCATTATGGAGTGCAATCATGATACATATATGTAATGTACCAGTAAAGATTTTAAAATTAAAAAAAAAAAAAAGAGTGCTGAAGATTTAGCTCAGTTGTGCTACTGCCTGCATGGAAATCTACAAGGTTGTGAGTTCAGTTTCTTGTACTGAAACAAAAAAATGAGTAGATGAAGAACATACAAAAAAATTAAGACCTTCAACAGCTAAAAGCCAACAAGATAGTTCATCCATAGAGTGATGATGACAAATTGGAATCTGCCACACAAGTGCAAGGTGACTAGTTCAGTCTACAGTGCTAAAACAAAACAAAACAAAACAACAACAAAAAAAACCCTGGCATTTATCTCAGTGGTTTCAGTGCCTGCCTTGCAAGTGCAAGGGCCGAGTTTAGTCCCCAGTAACTATACATGACATTGTCAGTCATCACACCCACCAGCAGTCAGTACTACATTCAGCAATGCTATGTGTAGTGGCTCAGGTTTGTAATACTAGCACTCCGGAGGCAGAGGCAGTAGGATTGTTGTGAGTTAGAGGCTCCTCTCATCTTCATAGTGAGCAAAAAGCCAGCCTGAACTACAAAGAAAGACCCTCTGTAAAAAAAAAAAAAAAAGAAAAATGAAATAAATAATGTCAGTTTACTGACAGGAAAAATACTGTCAGTCTACAAACTCTACAATTGTAACAGAAAAGTTTGAAAATTACTTTAAGTAATTAGTTATTATTAGAGAAACCAAGTAGATATCCAAGGAACTCTAGTTCTACCTTGCATAAACTGAAGTATTTTATTATGAGATCAAATAGGTTCTAATAAGTGCTATACTTCAGAACAGTAAGTACATATCATCCCACCATTTAAAAGCAAACATTAAAATGTCTCAAAGTATTATCTCTTTTCTTACCTGAATATTTGAAACTCTTAAGTTTTTCTATGTAAAGCAGATTTATTGTCTCTTACACTGTTTATGCTTGAGAATTTAACTTTCATTGTAAGTCTGAAAACTAAACTGTTTTATTACTGAACCGTCAGTTTCTTGATCTTAAATCAGATTATACTCATGGAAATATTTTATATTTTTATCTGTGACTAAATATTTAATTTTATGAAATGCTCATTATAAATGAAGTGTATAAAATTAAATATATAAAATAAATTAAATACATTACTAGTAGAATTTAGGGGTATAGGGAAAGACAGACTATCACAACCCACTACTAATACTTCATAGGGAAATAAAGCATAAATAATGACCACCTTTATATTGTTGAACACTTGTATATGGAGTGTAATAAAAATAGGCATCCTTTATTGAGTTAAACTTTTGCTAATGATTGTGAAAAGTACTTAATTATATTAAAGTCAGCTTTTGTTTTGTTTTGTTTTTTGAGTGTTTTGTTTTTGAGAGAAGATCTTGCTTTTTTACTTTAGGCTAGCCCTGAGCTCACAAAGTAGCTCAGGCAAGCCTTGAACTCACAGCAATCCTCCTATCTCTCCCTCCTGAGTATTGGGATTATAGGAATGAGCCACCCACCTGGCACTGTGATATGTGGTATTAATTGCTAATGGGTGTGAGTCACCATGGCTATCATTGTTATATGTAGCTACCAGGGATCAACCTAGAAACCTTATTGTTGCAAAACATGGGTCAGAATCACTGACCTAAATCTTCAGCCCTAAAATAAGTTTTTAAATATTACTGGTTTTTGTGCATGTGCTCTAAAATAAATATACAACTATGTTTTTTAAATTATATGAATTTAATCTAACATTCTACCTATAATTTCAAGTATAATAGCCTTCTGCTGATATACCAAATAAGTATAAAATTAGCTTCTGAGGAACTTCAGTCCTCATGTTAATTGGCTGTTGGGAGGTTCAACAACTTATCAAAACAAGGAGTACCAAATTTTTGGCTGAAAAGGGTAGTGAGTGAGTGTAGCGGCCAATGAAATATTAATTACAGTTTATAATCAAAATGTACAGAATGCCAAATTTGATGAATGTAAAAGTCAAGTCTCAATATGTGACTCTATTTTTGATTGCTTCTTGTCTCTTTTTAAAAATAGGTGGAGGTATTTAACCTGCTTTTTGTTACTCATGAAAGCAGTTCTCAAAAGACCTACATAGTACACTGCCAAGACTGTGCACAAAAAACAAGTGGAAATTTGGAAGATTTTGTGGTGCTAGAACAATATAAAATGGAGGACCTGATGCAAGTGTATGACCAGTTTACATTAGTAAGTGAATTCAACATGCCAGTAAATATTTAGCCTGGTTGTAAAGTGGCAGAGTGATTTTTGTTACTTAATAAATAGAACTGAATTACATATTTAATTTTCTATTGCCTTTATAGATCATATAAGAAAAAAAATCATATTCTCCCACACACTGAATTTGAACTTGCTGATTATTACATTTTTGCAATTGAATGAGAATGTTTTAATTAGTAGTCACAATAATTATATTTTTAAATCTTTCAAACTTTACAAAGTTACAATAATCTTTTTGTTGTTTAACCTAGGATTTGTCAATTAGATTATTTTTATCTCATAGTAAGTACATAGAAACAAATGTATCTTGGGGCCGGGGATATAGCTCAGTGGTTCCAGCACCTGTCTTGCAAGCACAAGGACCAAGGTTCAATCCCCGGTAACCACATACCATACTGGATGTGGAGACTCACCCAGCAGTAACCAGTACCACATACCACAGTGCCGGGCATGGTGGCTCACGCCTGTAATCCCAGCACTCGGGAGGCAGAGGCAGGAGGATTGCTGTGATGTGAGTTGGAGGCTGAGCTCAGGGCCAGCCTGAACTACACAGCAAGACCCTGTCTCAAAGAAAGAAAGGAAGGAAGGAAGGAAGGAAGGAAGGAAGAGAGAAAGAAAGAAATCTCTGTTAAAGTATACTAAAGAAAGAAAGAAAGAGAGAGAAAGAAAGAAAGATATCTCTGTTAAAGTATACTTATATTTTGTGACCTAATTGTATTTATTTAAAATGTTGTTTTTCTTATAACTATTAACAAAATGAAACTATCTAATGAGTTTGACCAAATTTTATAAAATTATTTGAGAACATTTCAGTCTCATAAATGACATTTTTAAAAAAAACTTCAAAGACAAGTACTTTAGAGTAGCATTTACTTTTGGCTTCAATGGTTTTGTAAATGGAAAAAAAGGCAGTAATTTATAAATTATTAGCATTATCCCAGAATCCTTAGATCTGACTTTAAATTTAGTTCCTGATAACTGGTAATAAAAGTCCTGTTGGGCCAGGGATTTAGCTCAGTGGTTCCGGCATCTGTCTTGTAAGCTCAAGGACCAGGGTTTGATCCTCCAGTAACTATATACAATACTGGTTGTGGAGACTCATGCCCAGAAGCAATCAGTACCACATATCACCGTGCGGGACGTGATGGCTTACACCTGTAATTCCAGCACTCAGGAAACAGAGGCAGGAGGATTGCTGTGATGTGAGTTTGAGGGCTGAGCTCAGGGCCAGCCTGAACTGCAAAGTGAGAGTCTCTCAAAAAACCTAAAAAAAATTAGTCCTGTTAGGTAACGAAGAAAATAACTTCAATGCAGTGTGTAAAATATGTAATGTATTTCTAGTCAGTTGTGAGTGCTAATTTAATTGGATTTTTCAGTTATTTTCTTGCTAGACTTTTCTCAGTTTTTAAAAAAACATGTCTGCACAATTAGGTTAATGTGGAAAATTTTAAATTTGAGGAAAGACTGGGAAGTTACTGAGACACTATCGCAACATAAAACTATAAAGGGGTAACTCTCACATGACCTGTCACCCAACTTGAACAAGGCTGTGGGTTCATTTCCACTGTCCCCTGCCCAACTCAGTATGATGAAACCTGTGACTAAATCTTGCAGTACAGAAAAATTGAGATTATGTTATAGGGGTCTCAAGATACTGGTTCTAGTTAGACACTAAGAGTAGTGTGCTGAGATTAGGAGTTTATTTTCAAAATCTCCTGGTTCTTACTGTTTGTAACTATATGATATAAAAAACACTTTAGACTTAATATAGAAAAATAATTTACATACTTTATTTTTATTTTTAGGCCCCTTCATTGTCATCCTCCTCATCTTAATACTGTTCCATGAACATTGAGACCTTTCTTCTCTTCAACAAATGACTGTATCACTGCTTTTCTAACTATTTTGTAATATTTCTGGCTCAAAGCTATGTCTATGCAAACTTCAAAGAAGAGAGGTACCTGCAGAGAGAGAGCCTTTCCTTTATTTTAGTGTTCAAAAGACTGACTCAGCTGTATGTTAGAAATAATAGCAATGTTTTGTGTACACCAAACAAACACATGAGAGTTTGCATAAACTCTTGACTTGAAAATAAGCCCCCTTTTTTTCAAGTATTTTTTGAATTTACAGGAAAGGGGTTCATTTTCATCTGTATTTTCCTCTTTCTGAATTTTTTAAAGAAAAAATTATTGTGTAAGTGGTCATTTATTTATAAGGTTAACAGTTTTCAGTCTTTTAAAAAGGAAAAAAAATTTTCTTTTTTCCTTACCAACTTTTTATTTTAACGTGAAACATGAGGGGAGACAATTTTTACTACCCTGGTTTTCTGTGTTGTTTTGAGGCTATGATGATTACACTTGTGGTTATGAAATAAAAGAATTAATTGCCAAGACGCAAAAGAATTACACATCGAAGGTAAACTTCAGACTTGGTGATTTTTTGGTTTAAAATTGATACAGATTTAGGCTATTTATATATATTTATTGCTTGAAAATATTTGTGAATGCAATATTGTCTTTTACAGATTTGCCATTACATACTAAGGAGTTCTGTAATTTTAAACATTACTCCTGTTACATTTTTTATGTGTAAATAAACCTGCTTACAATTGTCCAGAAAATTTTGTTAAAACTGTTCAATCTTTAAAGGATTTCCCATTATTCTGATTTTAAAAACACTTCTGTAAAGACTCAGTGTTTGTTCTTTTTTCAAATCTAATGAATTTATGTATTTTATCTGTGTACACACCTGTATATAATACATAGAAATCTCAGTATGTAATTGTTTAAAGAATGCACAAATTTTAAATTTTTACATCTCTGATAATTTTGAGGTGCCTACTCTAAAGTATTGATTACAAAATATTATGCTTATTTTTAAAGTAAATGTCTTTTGGTCTGATTTATTAAGTTGACAATTATTACAATTAGAGCCAACAAATAAGTCCTGGCAAAGTATACAATAGCATAGTGCAAAATATGAAGTAAATTTAAGATCTGAAATGGAACACTTTATAAATCTGATAAATCTTATTTATCATTTTTGGTTATTTATGAAGAAGAGATTAAGAATGGTGACTTCTGCTTTAGAGAATAGATATATTAAGTGACTTTTTTGCTTTTAGTTATCTAATTTAGACATTCCATTCTTTTAGAGTGTACAGTTTCTTGGGAGAGGGCTGAGGTGTGATGAAAGTATTAAAATTATTTGCACTAAGGAATTGATTTTTTTTGTTTTGTTTTAGGTTTTTTGAAACAGGGTCTCGCTTTGTGGTTCAGGCTGGCCCTGAGCTCAGCCTCCAACTCACATCACAATCCTCCTGCCTCTGCCTCCCGAGTGCTGGGATTACAGGCATGAGCCACCATGCCCGGCACTGTTGTATATGGTACTGGTTGCTGCTGGGGTGAGTCTCCACACCCAGTATTATATGTGGTTACCAAGGATCGAAGCGGGGCCCTGTGTTTGCAAGATGGGCGCCTGAACCACTGAGCTAACGCCCCAGCCCTTCACTAATGAATTTTAACAAGTTCTATAAGTACCTTTTTAAACTGTGCAACCTAATTTTACACTAATAACATCTCTTGCCTACCTCTGCTTTCTAAATCGTTTGGTCTGTATTCTTATTTTATCAGTTATTTTTTTCTGGGTTTTCCAAGAAGTTTTACTGAACAATTAAAAAGCACAATATCAACTTATGTAAAATTTTAAAGAGAATTTATAATCCTATGTGAGAAAAAAGCTTCTTGATTGCATTAATGAAGTTTTTTTTTTTAAATGATACTGAGATATTTTGGAATCCTAAATTAAAGGTGAAGAAATATTTTAATGTTGAACATTGTTTTGAAGTATTATAATCCTTATGGGAATTTTTTCACTTATATATAATTTCATAAAAACTGCAAATTTTGATTTAGGAACAAAGTTGCTAAATCCTTCTAGATATTTGAAATGGTAATAGTTGTGATTTTCACATAAACCTTCAGAAATACCACAAAGTCAAAACAATTTTCAAACCAAATTGGTAGTTTAATGGACTAGTACATTCCTTTAATGCTAATGGTATTGTAGACTGAGGCAATTTTGAATTTGTCTGGGTAACTTAGTGATACAGTAATAGTGAGATCTTGTTTTAAAAGAAAATACAAACACAAATGAAAAAGAGCTAAAATGTATGTCAGTGGGAAAGTCCCAGATTTGTTCCTCAGTACTGTCCCTTCCACCTCAAAATTTTTATTCAGTATAATTCTAGAAACTTTAGACACCTTAATTAAACAAGAAACATATGAAAAAGTATATACATAGGAAGGGAGTCAAATTATGCATTTCTGCATGTGATTTGATACTGAACACTAATAAAGAACCTAAGAATTGATGAATTCCATCGAATAGCAGGATGCATAAATCAATATGCAGTGAAGTGAATCTTCTGAGAGATTGTTGAAGCAACCTCCTTAAGCTATCCTCAAAGTAAAATAATACAAAACAACAACAAACTAATAACTAGGAATAAAATAAAGTGAAATACTGTATTATAAAATTAAAAACCCTCAAGAAATAAGCTGAGAACATTAAAACATTGAAATATCTCTATTTTAAAGAGCTGAAAGAATTTATGTTGTTGAAAAATGTTTGTATTTTCCAGAGTGATTTGCATATTTTATGCAGTGTCCATAAAAGTAAAAATAAAATGCTTCACAGAACTCGAAAAGCCAAACATTTATTTATATAAATTTTTTATCTTAAAACAATCCTAAAACTCACTGGAAGCCCACTGGGCTCCAAATATGCAAAGTAATCTTTGACAGAACAAAACTACAGATATCTTCTTGCAAATGTACTACAAACCCCAAAACAAAAATAATGTGGTATTTGCATGAAATAGGACAAAATAGAGACCCTGAAGTAGGTATCACATCTATAGTCAAATAATTCCTTGTAAATGTCAGATGTTGAGGAAAATATAGCCTCTTCCAAAAGCAATGCTGAGAGAACAGCATATAGACACTTAGAAAATTAAAACTAGAGGCCTTTAACCCTGTACAATAAAAATCAGTTCAAAATGGGTCAGAGATGTCAATGGAAGATGTAAGACTCTGAAATGTTACATTTAATATACTGGTAGGTCACCAATTTTCTGGATGAAATGAAAGAAAAGTAAAATAGGATTACATCAAACAGCTTCTGAGCAACAAGAATTTACAGTATCAAACATAATCTGCCAACTATTGATATGACAAAAATAAGCGACTATAAAAATAAATTTGTAGGGCCAGGGATATAGCTCAATGGTTCTGTGCCTATCTTGCAAGCAAGCCCAGGGACCTGAGTTCAATCCCCAGTTAACCATATACAATACTGGGTGTGGAGACTCACCCCAGCAGCTACCAGTATCACATACCACTGTGCCCAGTTCCACATACCACAGTGCTGGGTGTGGTGGCTCACAACAGTAATCCCAGCACTCGGAAGGCAGAGGCAGGAGGATTGCTGTGATGTGATTTGGAGGCTGAGCTCAGGGCCAGCCTGAACCATAAAGCAAGACCCTGTCTCAAAAAAACCCCAAAAAAACAAAAAACAAAAAACAAAACACCCTAAAAATAAATAAATAAATAAATTTGTAAAAATTTAAGAACAGATATTTCTTAAAATACTGCAAATAGCCAATACATTTATATATATATATATATATATATATATATATATATATATATATATATAGTCTAACAGTATGACTGATTTTGGAAATTAGGCAGCCAAGCAAAATATTTTTACTCTCCCACTACTTTTGGTATGTCAATCACTCTGACATGTTAGTCATGATAATCAATGCCTTAAATTATTTTTCAGGGACTTGAGGGCTGCTTTTGTTAAAACCATTGAGTCTATTTGGCGTTACCACTGCTGTATAGTTGGTGACTTTTGATATCAAAACATTGAAACACTCTATTCTCAGATGATTGCTAACAGCTGCCAGTTTGTAAACATATATTTCAAGAAACGCTTTAATGTATGATTACAAATACAGACCACTGATATCTTCTCCACCTAACACCTTTCTTTTACAATCCCATTAATGTCCCCAAATTCTACCCTCAAGGACATGGGTTTAAGAGTCAAGTCCCTCAACTTCATGACTGGTCATCCTTCAAATAAATTCATGCAAAACTCATTGCCTCAGGGACTGACATATTGTTCCATACAAAATTGTTATTTTAGAAGTGTCTTGCATATTGTTTCCCAATTGTTCCTTATCAACACTTACCTGAAGCACAGCATATGTATTTTTGTTTCTTTTTCCTGACTACTTTTACCACCACAGAACTGGCCATATTGGTACATCCCAATAATACCACATTCAGTAGCTTCAAAAGACTTAGAAATCAGAACGAAACTGATAAATGAATGTCATCCCTGCATATACTTTTCCCATTTTTTTCCTTATCTTAAGCTGCCTTTCTGTTCTTCTTCAATTATAAATAATTTATATATTAAAGTAATAATTGTCCTATGCTATAAAACTCATAATTTCATGTAATTTATGTAAGGCTTTAAAAATAAATAGTGGTAATGCAGAAATTCAAACATACATCTAACAATTGCACCAACGAATATTGCTAAAAGTAACTAGAATCACAGTTTGAAACAATGTATGTGTTGAGTTGAAATTGTGAATTTATAAGGAAAATTTATAATTCCCATACTTACACTTAACATAGATGGCAAGTTGTGCACACAACTGTAACTGTTATTAAACATCAAAGTGCTATGAATGGTAGAAAAAGATGAAGAAAATACTAAGTGGTAACATCACATCACGTAAAGCAAAGAGAATTCTTATGTAAAAATTGTTTATTATGAAAGTAAACAGTTGGGGTGGGCATGGTGATGTATTCCTATTACCTCAGCACTTCAGAGGCTGTAGGAGGAAGATCACCATTAGTTCAAGGTCAGCTGGGGCTTCATGGTGAATTTTAGGTCAGCCCAAACTCCATAGGAGACTGTGCTCATGGCAAAAACACAGCAAACATTTCAGTAACAATTTGTTTTCTGTGCTCTCCTGCCTCTGTTTATCCTCAGTCATATATTCCTTTTTCCTGTTCATAAATAGAGGTAACTTCTCACAATCTCTTCATTATAATTTATGTTGTATCACTTCTTTACTCACAAAGCAATCACATACTGCCAGGGAGAAAAGTTTGTAGTCTGCCCTAGCTTAACTTTCTGTTGAAATTCTGCATTTTTCAGGAACTTTTTCTTGTACCTATATCTACCTTTTCAAAGAGAAATAAAATTCCTACAAAACTACCATTAATGAAGTCATCCTATTAATTAGAAACAAATGCTGTCATCTCATGCAGAAATGAGTATTTTTCAAAAGCCAATTTTTTCTTATCAGATGGTTGAGATAGCTAAGAACAATTGAGATAATGTCTATAAAGTACTGAGAACTTCCTAAGCTAAATACTTAGTACTCAATGTCTAGAATTTCCCTGGTGTTAAAATCCTAAGGGATATTTCATTCATTCTTTCCCCCTTTCAACCTTTTTTATTTTCTCTATTTTCACACAAACCATTATCCTATTTAGTAGCCAGCTACTTTCCAAATTTTCCAGGATTCAAAAAACATGGGCATTATCCATAACTTCAGTGTAATTCCATGTACTTATCTTTCTACCTACACTGTCTCCCCCCAACTCCACTGAAAGAAACAATACCTGAAAAAGCTGTTTTGAGTATGAATCAGCTTACATGTCTTCACTCAATTTAGAAAAGAATTAACACCCAAATGTTAGTTAAATGAATAAAGGTGAATATATTATCATCACCACTACCCTCATCATCATTTTTATAGAACCACGCAATGAACTCAGGACCTTGTGTTTTCCATGCAGCTAGCAGCACAACTAAACTACGTCCCCAGCCTGTACAGAAGCATTATTGATGAGTGACAATATACACTTAAAAGAACTTCATTCTAGAAAATTTCATCCAAAGTAGTGACAAAAAGAAGTACTAATTTCAAGCAACTAAAGTTAGGGAGACTACTACTCAAAAGTATGCCAGACTTTGTAAGCTAGTATTGCAAACAACTAAAACAAAACAATCTGCATGTGAAGTGGAGTTTACAGAGAGACACATATGAGATTAAAAAGGGAAAACCAATCAGCAAAGAGAAATATAAAGGAAACTTAATTGGAGTAATGTAGGTAGAGAACAGTCCAGAATCAACACGCTAAACTTTGAGATCGTTGTTAAAATAAAGACAATGCAATTTCAGTTGGAACATATCATGAAGGCTACTGTCAAGTGTCACCCAGCTACCACAATTGTTAGTCTGTATAGACTCTTCTGTTTGCTTAATCTAATACCCTGAAATAGTGCCCACAAAAATTACAGATTTATGTTCTTAAAATATAAATCAGAATCTTTCTTTCATCTCTCATACTAGTTACATAAAACTGTCCACAAGTAAAACCTAATCTTGTTTTCTGACTTCTCCAATAATTATCACAATTATTCACTTACTTTGGTTTTACGTATTACTTAGCATTTATTTGTCTGCCTAGGATTTATTCTGATTCTATTAGAATATAAGTTGTACATGAGTTCACACATATCTGTTATTATATAATACATGGTTATATAATAAACAATGACAGTTTTAGGGAACTCAAAAGATTTGCTGAGGTCACAAGTTTTAAATGTATCTCATAAATCTAGATCATGGTGGTAAACCTGTAATACATGCGCTGCAGCAGGTTGTGTCAATGAAAGCTCTAAATGGTTTGCTATCACTGATCTAGACCAGTAGTGTAGTTCACTACATTCTTCCAAGGATTATCATTGAAGTAATGTGCATAATGTACATTATGTACAGTAATGTGCATAATTCACAATACTGAATATGAGAAAAGTGGTTCTTATTAGATGGAAGTATATTATTAGTGTATTAACATGGCTCAATGCTCTTTAAATTCCCTTGAAATTTTGAAACTGTAGCAAAGATCTAAAGTCAACACAAATTTTAAAAAATTAAATAGGTCAGGGATGCTTGTCTGGCAGGCACAAAGTCCTGAGTTTGATCCCTGGTAGCACCGAAACAAATTAAACGGTGCACAGCATTTTACATAAGTCTCAAAATCTGTGTTATGATGTATTAGGACAAAAATTTTCATTTAGTTCTAAAACTGTTGTGAGAAAAATAATCCAAAAATACTTTTTTTGGTGATACCGGCTTATTAGTTTGGACTTGATGGAAGTCTTTATCTTTCCTAGACAAAATAAAGAGATTCAGATCTTAAAGTGATTTATGAATCACACATTTTTAACTCTGTAGTGCATAGTTACCCAAGGTTTCTCTGATGAGTATTTTTTGTTCTGGTTGAAGAGTGTAGAGAGAAAGAAAATGTAAAACACAATTTGAAAAAAGTGAGTGGCCATGTTGTAAACAATATATTTTAGATAAAATATGAAAACAGTACAAGCTAAGCAAATAACTAAGAAGCTATATCATATTCTAATTGATAATTTATTAATTTTGTAAGGAAAGCTTAAATAAGATAAAGGGGACCATTTAGGATAATTTTATTCAAGTCATTTTAAAATTCAAATATTACTTTATGTGGTAATTACATCGTGATACTGTATTCACACTGAAATACACATACCTCAAAGATGACAGAAGCATCTAAGAATGTTAAAACCAAAATTGTAGAATTTGAGTCTCCTGTCAGAAAACACAACTAGATAGCTGGCTATTAGAAAAACTCTAGGAGATCTCAGGAGTCTAGTTCAAAGCTCAAAACAACACAGATGAGGTTGGAGAGAAGATCTATTATGAGTGGTTTATCAGGGTACTCCAAAAACCTCACGTACTTCCAGGTGTGATTTTTCTGTCTTCTTGGTTTCTTCTTTTCCCAGTGGCCTCTTTATGTAAATTGGAATGGGACACTAAGACAGGAGATTGGAGTGTGGCAAAAAAACTGGCTGGAAATAGGTGTAACTTATTTTCTTTTTTATTCATTGAGTTTATTGTTACATGTTAGATATACACTATAATCACATTCACATTAAAAATTTGTACCTGTATATGATCCTTCATTCTCATTTTTTCATTCCTGTCTTCCATACTACTTCCAACCTCCTGTATAAATATAAGCTTTGTTTCTATTTTTGTTTTTATCATCACATTTTTTTTCATTAACTGCAAGATTCAGGACAAACACAGAGTAGCTTTCAATCCCCTGAACATGAGCTTCTCGTGAAAACTCAGACAGATTTTCAATAGGATAGGAAAGTCTATCCAAATGACCTGATATCAGCCTGAGATATGAGATCCAAGTACTGCTTCTCAGGACCCAATGTAAAAGGCCGCTGAGTTTCTTCAAGATGTAGACAGTATAAAAGGACACATCAGTGCCCTAAAGACTACTATTATAGCTTTCTAGAATAGTGTACTCTGTGGTTCCCAGATAAAATGTGTACTACTCTGTTTGTTTTTAGTGTCTTTTTCTGTACTTTTTTCTTACCTTTCTCTGCAGAGCCAGTTTTTCCCCAAATAAACATTTAGTTTCTCAGATAAATCTTGACACTATTTTTTGCTCATTTCACTAAATTCTTGTTGAACATAAGAACTTGGAATTGATTTCCATAAGGAGAGGCAAGTAAACTCAAATGTGGTAATGTTTAGTTGGCAAGGCACCTTTTAGAAGCAAACTACCTGTAGCAGCACAGTGAGCTCTATGCCTTCAACCTTTGCTGGCATGCAGGCAACTCTTTTGCACTCCTCCACACTTGACTATGCAAGTGGCCACTGTATGTCTACCTTGTGGACCCCTACCTATATGTCTTATATTAAGTCTTTCCCTTGAGAGAATTCATGCTATAAACACACACACACACACGAAAAAACAAAAGACCCCCCAAATAACTGTATTTTGCATATATTATTCTATTTTTTTCCAGCAAGGACAGCTCAGCTAAGAGCAATCACCATGGCCAGAAAGTTCTCTGATGAAGAAAAAGAAAGAAAAGTTGAGAAACTAAAGACTAAGAACACTATCCAAAAGATGTGGTTCTGTTTTACTTCATCAAGATCTTATTGAAGGAACCAGTGTAGCTAGCACATTTGGAGACATAGAAACAAAGATAAGTAAGAGTTACTACTCTTATCACCCTGTATCAGGTACAACCAATCTCCTAATAAGCCTTCGATGTAGAAGAACGTAGTTCTCACTCCTAACAACCAGTAGTCAACACAACTACTGTAGAGCATAGGGACTCAGCCAGGCTTGGTGGGTGGCTGGGGCCAAAGGAGGGAGAAAAAGAAGATACTTTGTGGACTCAACACAGTGCAGAGATACAGGAAAGAGTCAGATCTAAAAGTCCACCTTAGT
>PVIR01020304.1:0-30838 GCA_004026965.1 Petromus typicus
AATGCTCAATGTAAAATAGGGTGAAAGGGGAAAATGTTGAGATTGTAACAAAAAAGTAAGGAAACAAATTTTATGTATATGGGGGGGGTGGTAGGGTGGGTGGGGCTATGGGAAAAAATGAGAATTAAGTTGTGTCTTATACTGGTACAAATCCCCATTATGGAGTGCAATCATGATGTGTATATTTAATGTACCAATACAGATAAAATTTTAAAAAAGAAAAATCTTGTACTCTTGGAAAAAAAAAAAGTTGAGTGTGTTTGTAAACTTAAGAGACTCCCAAAGAAGGGCCCTTGAAGGAAGACATGGGAGTGGAAAGGCTCAAGGATGAATGGGAGGACTAATAAGAGGTGGAAATTGCAGTTCTAGTTCAGAAGATAAACCCTGTATTGCTTTTCTCAGAAAAGAGTAGCTTCTCATTTCTCTTTTAAATCTGGTTTATACAATGCTTTGTATAGTAAGTTTAATCCCCAGATTTACTAGCCTTCAATTTGTAGACACGAAGTCCTCTAATATATCCTGTGTATTGAGCACTATTTTTGACAAGATTTAACATTTGTTTGCCTAACATTAAGATTTGTGTCCACTTAAAGTCAATTGGAGTTTATGCTTGAACTTTAGCCAGGGGACAAATTTACCAGCTTGAAACAAGCTTAATATATCCAGCTTCAACTTACTACTAACAATAGACAAGCTAAGTTGAATACTGCTATAAAACATGGGTCACATGCACTACTTAAAATAGCTCATTCTTCCTGCTAGAGTATTTTTGTTTACTATGCTCAATAATGGACATGTTGAGCTTACTGGCTGTAGCCTGAAGGAGCTGGAGCCTTTTGAATGTGGAATTCAGCCTTAGAACTTTTCTTCTCTTCCTAAATAATCCCGGGAGAGAATGATCATCTTCTCTCAGAAACTCAGGTCTGTCCAGATTGTGACTCCACTACTAAGTCTAGGAAATGAAATAACCATGTGAAATGTAATCTTTGCTACTTATCTGTAAGACTTGCTTAATCATATGTTATCCTACATTATTCCAGAAATAAAATATGTGTAGTAAATTTACATATAACTTTCAAAAATGATTCTGAGTGTTTAAAATTAAGAATAATTTCACCATCCACTAACCTGCCTGCCTGCCCTTTAACTTTGTTTTTTTTCTTATGACTGATTTGTACCCAAATTTATCACTTTATTTTGCACACCAATGTTAGGTGACTGATCACATAGACACACACACGTGCGCACGCGTGCACACACACACACACACACACACACATCCAACTATGTTCAAGTTTTATCCAAGGTATGATTCTCTTTGTATTTTTCTTCTTCTGTTTTGATCATGAGAAGAGTGTCTGTGTTCATTTGCAGTTTACATTACACAAAATGTTTAAAGAAGGAGGAAGCTGGAAGAGATCATATTATACTTTTATCCTCTTCATCTATTTTTGCATGCAAGCTAATCCCCTATTAGGTAGCCAATATGATATCATGAGGCATTAGAATATTTTTCTTCCAAAGCCTATAAAATAATTAAAAATTTTTTCTTAAATTCTAAATGCATGTTTTTCCAGGATATATCAAAGAAGTATGTGGATAAAATCTACATGAGTAAAATAGCCAAGAAAGGCTTTAACTTAATCCGGGAAATTTTGAGACATTCCCATAATAAATGTAAATAGTTTGGATAGTGAGATGAATAGAATAGCATCAACAAAAGTATAGAGATTAAGAAGTAAGGATAAAAGAAAAAAAGTAAATTTAGAAAATTAGACAGGTTATGTATTTTTTAAAACAAAATATCACTTGAACTTGGAAGATGTAGGTGGAGGTGAGGTTGTTGGAGAAATCTTGAAAACTCTTGACATAGAGTTTTATTCTTTATCCTTGTAAGAGTCTTTGGTGCTTTTGATACACCATTTGTAAATGTTGTAACTTTGACCTGGATGTTAGTGGAAAGTTTGAAGCAAAATAGGAAGGGACAGCTATTTTAAAACCAGTATTCTATTCTGAACTTTAGTTGACATCTTTTCCTGGGATAAATGCTTGCATAATTTGATATAACCATTGCATTTATAGTTAAATGAGTTAATAAAACACCGGGTATGATTTGTCATCACAAAGGGAGCAGCAAATCTTACCTTTTATGTAGGACAAGTCTACTGGCAGGGACTTTGCCTCCAGTGGCAGTATCACTGTGTAAGAAGTATTGTAATGGGGAAAAAAATCATAAAACTATTTAAAACTTTTGTAGTGTTGCTTCCTTTGGCAATGAGACATCATTACATTAAAAAGAGACAATGGGAGGTTTGTACAGGTTTTCTTGCATTATTATCAATAGCTATGCTAGTTTGTGAAGAGTGGTAGAGGCCCAGGACAAAAACAAAACAGGAAATGAGAACAACCTCAACAGGGAAGAACTTTGGAAATTAATAGCAAATGGTAAATTTCTAATTGCATTAATGACTTTGTTTCCAAAGAAAGAAAGCCCTTTTCGAGAAGAAGAAATGTAGATGAAAATTTTTGAACCATAGCTAGATAATCACTAGAAGTTTGTACAAAATGAATTTTTGACAAATTATCTTTTTGCAAAGTTATACTGACAGTTTAGAGATCATTTTAGTCATTCAAAACATTTGTTATTTTTGCTACTAAATACCTCATTACTAAATCACACAATTGAACATGCACTGTACATAAAATATGGATTTTCATTATTATGGATGTATTTCAAATACAGCTAAGATGAAAATCAGGCTTACTAAAAATAATTACACTAATCATGAGCAAAATCATATGAATACCAGAACCTTTGGTCTGTTCCCCCTTTAACATTATCATATGGCTGTGAATGAATTTTTGATAAGACCCAAAATGTATCTTACCAAGTGCAAAAGTTAGAGGACTTTAATGATATTAGAGAAGAAATCCAAAGATAGAGTCACAATCTGTTCAGAGCTAGGATGTTAACACTTGACACACAGTAAGCACATTGAGCTTTTGTTAGTTACACCTCTGCTTTCCCTAAGTTGCCGCTCTTCAGGCCAGAAGCTGAAGTGACACACAGCAAACGGCACAGGTACGAAGACTGACAAACAGTAACCAGAATATTCAGTCACATGCGATGTTGTCTGATAAGGAAGGAAGTCTTTCTAAAGTTAGACTCTTAAAAAGAGAGACTCACGCAGGAAGGGGGCTTCTGACCAGTATAGCACCCCCACAGATATTTTACTAATCTGTTTTCCAGCTACATAAGTTATTAATGAGCCGTGTAGAAACACTGGTGTAAATTACAATATTTACAGTGGCTTCCAGCAGTTGTTTCAGCCCTTAACTGGCATTTTATTTCTCAACAAAATCATTCAAAGCATAACACATGCATGGATTGCTTATTTAGAAAATGTCAGTCAAAGTATCATATTTGTAGCTTTTCAAAGGGCTGGGAAAGATACTGACCTAAATAGTAGAAGGAAAGAAACTTTTCATATAACTGGAAGCCTTGTTTCTGAAAAGAATAAGCTATTTTAAAAGGATTTGAAAAAAACTGAAATTCTAACAGCATTTCCATGACAATGTGACTTGCTACATTATTTAAACAAACAATATCAAAAACTTTGTGTCATTTTCATTTTTTATTTTATCTAAAAATACAAGAAAAATGTTTTTATAACAAAAAAATAAAACTATTTTTGAAAAGAGATTAGTAAAATTCCTTGTTGAAGGAATATTTTATTCATTTAAATATTGCTAAACGTCTTCAACTCAGTTTTAAAATTATCATTGTCATAATTATATTTCTATTCTCCTGAAAAACATTCTTTAGTTCCCATTTCTTAGTCTCACTTTGTAGTTCAGGTTGGTCCTGAATTCACCCTTGAACTCAGTCTCAAACTCAGCAATCTTCTTGCTTCTGCCTTTCAAATGCTGGGATTAGAGGCGTGAGCCACCACGCCCGGCACTGTGGTATGTGAATGCTGGGGATGGAACCCAGTCCTTCCACTTGTAAGGCAGGCTCCAGAACCACTAAGCTAAAATCCTTGGACCAAGTTCCCACTTCTTAAAGGCAGAAAATTGAAGTTTCACTTTATTCTGTTAACATACATTCAGAAAATTTAAAAAGCACCACTATTGTACACTATTAAACTGATACCTATTCTACAAGAGCTTCCATAATTTAAGGTAGATATGACACATAAACAGAGTTCGA
The DNA here is from genome assembly GCA_004026965.1 of Petromus typicus. Classification (NCBI taxonomy): domain Eukaryota; kingdom Metazoa; phylum Chordata; class Mammalia; order Rodentia; family Petromuridae; genus Petromus; species Petromus typicus. The sequence continues at coordinate 4,211 of PVIR01020304.1, forward strand.
TTAAGTATTTGTGGTATTTTGCAATACTCAAGTTTTAGACTTTTTAAGACTTTGAGGTTTACATAGTGAAAGCCATTTACAATTGTATTAGCTAGTGATCTTTCTAGATCATTGTGACAAATTGGGTCAATTGATTTGCGGAAAGCTCAGAAGTATCGATCCTGATGGAGGAAAGAAACATAAATATCTTAAGGGAATTAAATGCTTTTGTACAGGTACACTTAATATTTTTTGAGACAAAAGAGCACTAACCTCAACTCCCCTGAGCTGTTATATCATGCCAAGAAAATTATAAATGTGTTTATTTTAATATTAATTCTACTAGGTTAGAACTTTTTTCTGACTTTTAAAGGAAGAAATCATCATACAAATACTTTGTGTAATTTATTTAAGGGCCAAAAACTGAAAAATGCCAGAAGTCTTGTTTCTTTAACCCAGCTTCCTGTGGATTGCTACTTCTGTGTACTTACCTTCTAATACACAGTTCTGCATCTTTTAGCTTGGAAATTATGAATAACTGGCGAATTTTGAAATGGCATAATTTCTCATTTTCTTCTAATGCTGTATCTTTTTTTAAAAAGCCTCATCTAGAACTTCCACACAATTATTTAAGTAATTTCAATTATTATTTTTTCTTGTCAAATGACAGGTATACTGAAAAGAGTATTTTATTTTAAGAAGATAGCAGACTAGAGATTTGGCTCAGTGGCACTTTGCTTCCCTTGAAAATTTAAAGTTGTGTGTTCGATCCCCAGTACCACACACACACACACACACACACACACATACACACACCACAGAAAAAGACAGCACTCTACAAAATTTAAAGTAATTTATTCTACTTCAGAAAAGCACATTTAAATAAATAGAAAGGGGGAGGTAGAAAAACATAAGAGCAGATATCAGGAAATCTAGACAAGACTAACAACAATAAAAATAGTGATTTTATAATTAATTCAAAATATTTATCTTATAGTATTTATATTATAATTATATCACATGCCAAATACATGATTCTGTGTAATTATATATGTTATATATATTTTCAAATTCATGTATGGAAATTAGGAATACATTATAACTGTATGCATATTTAAAAGCTGTAAAATCATGACATTTTAGAAGAAAACATGGAAGGAAAATAGTAATCTTGGATGAGCAAATATTTTCTAATTGAAAACATTATGTCATAAAGCTGGCAAATTCAAATTTGCAAATTCTGAATCATTTTCTTTTGTACAAATTTACTAACAAAAACAGCTGAAATAGGGTGGGTGGGGCTATGGGAAAAAATGAGAATTAAGTTGTGTCTTATACTGGTACAAATCCCCATTATGGAGTGCAATCATGATGTGTATATTTAATGTACCAATAAAGATAATTTAAAAAAAAAGATAAATCTGTACAATAAAGTTTATTCAAAAAATAAAAAAATAAAAAAATAAAAAAAAGGAGTACTACTTGAAACGCACATTGGAAGAAGGACTTGCACCCAGAAACTGTAACTTTTATGAATAGAAAAACACTTCAAAAACCCAATAATAAAATTGGCTGGCAATTTAAAATTCACAAAGAAGTTATAAAAATAACCCACAAATACAAAAAATGCATCAAGTGGAAACTAGTTATATCTCATATACTTTCAGTGAGAATGATAAATGTAATTAGTACTTGGGTAATATTTTGGAAAACTTGTATAAAGTTCACACAATTATATGCTTATGATACAACAACGTTATAATTTTTAATTATTCATTAAAGAGCAAAAACCTAAATACAAACTTGTACACACAAAAATTCATAACTAACATGGAAAAAAAGTGCACAAATGTGCCTCAACGCATGCTAACATTGATACATATAAACTACACTGTATAAAATGCTTCCAGCACTAGACAGAATGATCTTTTGACACTTGTAACATGAATCACTACAATGTAGTAAATCAAAATATGCTAAAGATTACCAATTTTATCTTAACATTTAAATATGAAGGCCTTTGCTCCTGCAAACCTTTGATTGTAATGAACAAAACAGGTTCTAATATCCAGAAGACCGGTGATTGACTGGAAAGAGGTGTGGGCCTACTTTTTGGAGCCTTGGGGGGCACTTTATATCACAAATTTGACAGAGTTTATGCCAGTATATACAGTTATTACACCGTATCAAACTTTACATTCAAAATTTTGGTAGATTTTTATACTCAAAATGAAATAGGGTGAAGGAGGAAAACAATGATATTATAACAAAAAAGAAAGAAAACAAAGTTTATGTATATAGGTGGTGGGGGTGGTAGGGTGGGTAGGGCTATGGGAAAAAATGAGAATTAAGTTGTATTATATACTGGTACAAATTCTCATTGTGGAGTATAACCATGATGTGTATATTTAATATACCAATAAAGATTTCAATTAAAAATATGCTTAGTATCATAAAGTTCATTTAGTACAAAGTATATTATTCAAGGCTATAAACTAGTTCTCATACTCAGATATCTTAGGCCTCAGAATACTATCAAATACATTCCTGAAAGATAATGCTACTGGCATAAATCCAGGATTTAATTGAAAATGATCTCTGGCTGAAAGAAAGAGTTAATTTTAAGAGGACCATGTCATTTAAGAGCACACTTTCTTGTGATTTCCATTCTGATTAATTTTGTTCTATAATTGTAAGACCCATAGTTACTATATGGATTTGAAATAATTTATATGAATAAAGAGCCATCTAGGACAAATTTGATATCCCAGCCAAATTTAAATATTAATATCCTCACCCTTAGTATATCAAAATATAATCTAATTGGGTCATTGGATCATTGTAGAAACAACAAATATAAATTTGATCGAAATGAAGCAAAGTAGATCCAGAATTCAGTACAGTGGTATCATTGCATTGAAGAGAACCTTGGAGATAGAGTTACGTCAAGGAAAATAAGGTGTGACGCTAAAAACAGGATTCTAGGTGTTGCAGAAACCACGGAACGCCCAACTGCCAGTAAGTAGCAGAAAGAAGGCGTGAAGTGGATTCTCCCTCATGCATCTTAGAAGTCACTAATCCTGCTATTAACTCACTTTCGACCTTATCTCTGGAACTGAGTAAAGGTAATTGTTTTACGTTCATTTCACTACCTTTACAACCCCTGGTCATGCCAATCCTAAAAGTAGAGGCTGCGCGTGCATACGTCCTTCCTGCGGCTGCAGGCCCAATTGACGACACACATCTTCCGGAAGCCTCACCGCGCTGGCGTAATTCACTTACCGAGAAGTAAAAGGAGACACGGTTTAGGCAATGAGTCAAATAATATCCTGCACCCATAAAATCGTATTTCTCTTAAATTGTATGTCCTTTGTAAAAATATATTTTCTTTCGAGGATGGAAGTTATTTTACTCCCTTGTCTTTAATATTAATGTCTGAAGAAAAAAAAAATCTGATGTCATTCAGCATGTTTTCTAAATAGTAACAATTTCAGAAGTTTTAATTTACTTACTAAAGTTTTTGTGATGACTTTACAAGTGCATAGTTCGTACAGTTTCATGAATATTTGAATTACTGGAAGAATACCAGATGCTATTATCCATTTGTCTAATTCACATCTTTGGCATATAGCTCCAAGATACAAGATTAACTCTCCAACAGAAGTTTATCATAATTGTTATTGCTTACTTTTAACTGTATAGTTGGATAGTTAGTTATTTTAATTTGTTCAGTTAGCTAAGTAATTTCACTACATACAAATGTAATTATCTGTATTTACATAGAATATGTTCATTTCTATGAAGGTTTGAAAGAGTTTTAATTCAGTTGTTGAAGATCTCCATGTCTATCTTTATAAATTAGAAAGGGGTGAGATGTTCTTTTTTCAAAACTCATAGCAGGTTTGGGAGAGTGGAGAAAAGTAAAGAACGTTTGAAGGTAAATGTAGCTGATGAGATGTGTGGAAACCTAATAGTTGCAGTGGATATTATAGTCCTGGAAGCTACCACAGTAGACCAATGCATTTCCAGACACTGGTCTGAAGATCTCAAAGCAAGAAATCAATCTGCCCTTTAGTTTAGGGCTGGTACACTGACTACATGTGTATTATTTCACTTTGCTTACTTTTTAATATGTGCCTCTGAAAAATGATTAGATTGAACCAGTATAATAATCTTACTAGGAGAAATGTTAGTTTTTATAAGACAAAACTATGAAACATCCCAGACATAAGGAAAAGTGCTTAGAAATACTCTTGTTTTATAAAAATCAAGAAAAATAGTATTGCTTCCACTCAGCTATTTAATTAAAATATAGATGTATAGGTTTCATCTCATAATTCCATCCAAAGTCATTTTTGCTATTGTTAGCCATTGGAATGATGAATCAGTATTGTTACCAGATAACATAGAACATATGTTTGAGATAAAAATAAAATCTGTAGTTCTACCACTTATAAACCTGGGTTTTATTAATGTCAAAGAACTTCCTTAGGGACAGAATAAAGAATATACTAGGTAGGAATTTAAAAGTTAAAACGTTCATCTTACAAGAGCTGATTTAAACTTTTGAAGCTATTGTTTAAATATCTAAGTGAGGCTATAATAAAAATGTTTCAATTGCCATAAACTCCTGTTGAGATTAGAACTATCCCATTAATTACTCTACCATATATTTCAAGTACAGCCTTCACCAATATTCTTCATCTCTCTGTAATCTCAGAATGGTTTCTTTCTTTGAACTATATAGATAATCTCTAAAACTTTTTATTCATCTCTTTTCTGTGCTATAACAAAATGTCATAGGCAGGTTATGAAAGGAGGGAAGTTTTGAAAGTTGAATGTTCAAGACTGGGCACTTCCATGTGTTGAGCCATTAGTGTGAGTTTCATGTCAGGTAGCAGCTCACTGACAGAAGTACTTGAGAAATAAATCAAAACAAAGAAGAAACCCAGGGAGATTCAGGGGCCAGGCTTAGCCTTTTTAGGACAATTATCTCTGCCAGGAACTGTTGTCTCACTAGAGATGCCTTATTTCCTTTTGCAGGCAGCATTCCCAAGCACTTTATCATCTGCTCTGAGCCCCATCTCTTATCACCTCTCAGCACCATCATTCTGTGACCCAAGCTTTCACCACACAGAACTTTGTGGGACACACTTGAACCATACATTACCACAGCATTCCTACTGCACAGTGGAAACGTGAATGATTCCGCACATGTTGGATGCCCCTCGTCATCCAGGCTATAAAGCTCACAGCCAATACTCTGCAGTGACTCTTTTCTCTTTCTGACCCTTTCTTTTCATTGCTGGGCATATAATGAGTATGTTGCAATAATATAATAATAGATAGATGATGATTATGATGATAGAGAGAGAGAGAGATAGCCTATCCTCAAAAAAAAACAATTTCTTGCTATGTAATGGAATTGTTTTTGTACCTTTTGTAAATAGAATCATACAAGATATAGTCTTTTGCTCTGGTTTCTCTTCTTCATCTAGCAAGAGTTACATAAATATTGTATAGTTTTAAACTGATCCCTCATGCTAATGAATAATATATCATATTTTCATTCTTCATTCTACCATTGGTGGGATTTAATTCTTCACTGAGGATTAGTACACGAAGTATGGTCCTCAAATATTCTTCTTTGTTCATTGGTCTTTGATCATGTTATTCTAAGGTCACTCAGTTCTAAGACTTAAGGGCAAATGATGAATTATTAATTTTGCATGTTTCAATATTGAATGTACTTTTAAATAAGCACTGTTGATCTTAGGAAACTATATTTTGAATATGTTAAGGTAAAGAATAAGATTTATTCATCAGAAAGTCATTTTTGTTCATCTCAAATTTTCAACTTGTTTCACAAAAGCCTCTTCCTGCCAGTTACAGCAAAACAGATATTTTGTTATTTTTAAAGAAGTCACTATGGCCTGAATTGTTGCTTCTCCTTCTTCCAAATTCATGTGGTGGTGTAATCCCCTAAGATTGATGTGATTTAGTAATCTTCAAAGTAGTTCACAAATCAATCAAATTGGAAATCAAGGCTCTCCATCACATGCTACACCCTACTTCTTTAAAAATCTAAGGTTCCTACTGTGAAAAAATATGCCCACATATACAGATACACAGGAATATAGGGATATATAGGTCTATGTGCCTACTTTTGTATAGATGTTCATTTTTAGAGAGTAGTAAATTCACAGAAACATAGAACACAATGAATAGCATCATACATCATTTGCTTTTCCTGATGCAGATCACTAATTGCCCTTTAGTGAGAGATAGAATTGCTACAGTTAATGAATGTATATTGACACACTACTTCCAGAAGCCCACAATTTAGTTAAGTATTTTTTTTCTGCTTGTACATTTTATGGGTGTGAGCAATTCTACAGTGACATTTATGTACCATTATAATACTGTACAAAATGATTATGCTGCTTTACACTTCTATATAGTATCCTCATTATTTCCTCCTTTTTTCTTAACCTCTGGTAACCACTGACTTTTCTACTGGTTCTGTATTAATACTTTTCTCTAGGACATCAAATAACTGCAGTTATACAGCATACAGGCTTTTCAGATTGACATTTTTCCCATAGTATAATGAATGCAATGATCTTTTATGTCTTTTGTTACTTTGGTGGAGCATTTTTATAGCTATGAATAATATCCCATATCTGGAGATACCACAGTTTCCTTATCTATTTACCTCCTTACCTCCATAATGAGGTAGTTATGAATAATGTTGGCATAAACATTTGTGTACAGGTTGAGGATAAATATAATGCTTTGTGTCCCTGAGTTACTAAAAGTATACTTGTTTACTTATATGGTAAAAGTGGGTCTGGTTCCACAAGAAGCTGCCAACCTGCTCCTAATGTGACTGTATTATTTGATATCCTTGCACTGAATATGCTTTTCTGTTACTTCATTTCCTCAGCAGCAGTTTTATCATCAGTGTTTAATAAATGTGTAGTGTTATTTTTGTAATTTTTTTTTACTTTTGAAACTGTAGATCAAGTTAAGAAGACCTGACTTCTTGATATTATTTATTTTAGGGTTTTTTTGTGTGTACATTTGTGATACAAGGGATTGAATTAAAAATCTTGAGGATGCCGGGTAGGCACAGTGTCACTGAGCTACATCTCTGGCTCTGATTTATTGATAATATTGATCTTGCTATTCAGAAATATGGCATATCTTCCCCTTTTACATGAACTACTTATTCTTAATTGTCAACCGGACTAGTTCCAAAGAAGCGATGGATTCATGTGGGAGATGTATGCATTGGTCAATTAGCCCACTGTCACTTCTAGCTGCATGTGCTGTTAGAAGGCCGGAGCTATTATAGGAGGCTCTGCATCACTGGTGGCCTGTTCTTGGAGGGTGTATCTTGTGGTGGTTTCCCTGGGTTCTCTTTGTAGGTCACCACAAAGTCAGCAGCTTTACCCCAGTTACATCACTCTGCTGTGATGTTTCTGACTTGGAGCCAATTACTTAAAATCGGGGACCAAAATAAACCTCCTCTCCTTTCAATTACAGATATCAGGGATTGAGCATAATAAACAACATAAAAGAAGCTGTTTTAGTGTTCAAATAATGTCCTCTTACTTATGAAAACATATCAGTAGAGCACTTATATTATGCTATTCACCCTTCAGCAAGACCTCCATATCAACAAGGAGGATCAAAAAGTACATGTACCATGCCAATGAAATTTATTTTACTGTAATTTAAGCATAAAGCATTTCCAATTGTTTCAGGTAAGCCAAAAAATCTGTGGCCATGTTTTCAGATCTTTTGGAATAATTTCAACAGACTGCTTATCTAGGCCTAACTAATAAAGCATTAAAATTTGTGTAAAAATCATATTGTGATTTTAAACAGCAGGTTCATATTTTCAGAGGATTTTCCCAGAAATATTTATTGTCTTCTGTCTCTATTTTGAGGAGAAGAAAAATGAAGCAGGATAAGATAAATTGGTGTAATAGGCTTAGCTTTCATTCTTGTTCTTTATCTTTCTCATTCAATTTTTACAAATCTTTCAAAACTTTCAGCTCTATTTTCCTAATAAGAAAGACAGGCCCATGTGGATTTTTCCAAGATAAATCCAACTCTAAAAGTATACTGCCTAAGATTTATATTCATAAATTATTTAGTTTCTTTTATATTTTTCTTATAAGTACTTTTCTAAGTATATGATCCTTATAGGATTTTTTTTCCAAGTGGTTATTTATAACAATAAATTCTATACTTTATTTTATAATAGTGAAATCCAAATAGCACATGCCTGTGACTGAGTTTGCATGGGGAAAAAGGATCAGCAGCTTTATTGAATAGACTATGGAATGGAAATACAGTAGAAACCATAGATTTGTTTGTCTTTTTTCAATACTATTACTTTTCTTTAGAAAAATCTCATTTTATGCATGAAAGCATGATTCTAACCTTAAGAAATGATGGCATCATAATTTTATCCACCCAATATTTTATAATCCCCTCCCCATTTCCTCACCTGCCAAGCTAATCAATATATATTTTTCTCTACTTCCCAATCAGTTGATTAAAATATTGAGCAGAATTTGACCTATGTTAGGTAACATTACTTTATTTGGGATCTTTCAATGTGAATTTGTATAATTATCATTCCTTTCAGCAATTCATTGTCTTTTCCATGGAGTTTCATTCTATCTGAATTTGCAACTCATCTAACGTTTCTAGTGAAATTAAAAAGGTCTTTTTAATATGTTTTACACTGATATGAATATCCATATTTTGAATAAAAAATCTGTTCTCTATTAATGTCTAGACTTGTGATTTTCTCACAATCATAATATGTTAAAAAGAAATCCATGATGTTTGAGTGTAGCTTCAGTAGCAAACATGATATACCACATAGTAAATACATAATAACTATATAACAGTCTGGAGAGAGAGATGAAATATTTACTTTCCAATATGTACAGGCTTTAAATAGTTTTCATTGTTGTAAAGGAGGAAAAAGTTGCACTGAAGGCACATGTAGGGCTCGCATACGTTCTGGAAGGTGGAGAGGAAAGAGATTTTCCAGACAAGAAATGTCTAACACTGTAGTTAGGTGCATCTTGAGTGAAGGTGTTGGTTAAAGTCAGCTTCAGGGTGGAGTGTGAAGTTCTCTACTCATTAGCAAAACATCTGTAAATCTTCGAATATTACTCTAACAGGATCAAGGATGAACATATCTGAGAAACAGGAGATTTTCTTTAGATAAACACATTCTTCCCCTCTAGAGGCTTATTTTATTAGCTTTACTTCTCGGTACAGAAGGTTTAGAGAAGCATATCCCCGAAGTTTTCTTATCCTCACCTTTGCACTGAACATGATAAATTAACGATCTGTGCCTTCAATGTACCATATTGTACAAAATGTTCCAAATTTCTTTAGAAAAATTTCAGGGTGTTTTTGAAAATTTAGACAACGTGACTTCCTTCTAAGCTTATTTTTCTCGTTTATTTTTACTGGTACATTATGAATACACATAATAATCGTATTCAACATTAAGAGTTTGTACCAGAATATGACATGACTTGATTCTCATTTTATTCCCTTTTCTCTACACCCTACCTCCTCCACCCCCTATATACAAAATCTTTGTTTTCTTTTTTCTTTATTATTACCACATTAATTTCCCCCTCATTATTTACCCTTATACTCTTTCTTTTTAAATATTTTCTACTTTTAAATATCAACTATACATACTACAATTCATTTACTTCATTTTTTCATTGCAGAAAAAAGACATGATATTTACACATCTCTAATCTCTTTATTTCACTTATAAGGACATCCTCAAGGTACATCCATTTGAGTATGAATGACTCAATCTTACCATTTTTAATTTCATAGTAATACTCCATTCTATAAAAGAATCACATGTTCTTTATCCAGTCTCCAGTTGATGGACATTTGGGTTGTTTCCAAGACTTATCAATCACAAACTGAGCTGCTATAAATATGAGTGCACATATGTCGCTGTGAAATGAATCTTTTAATTCCTTTGTGTATATACCTAACAGAGCAATGCCCAGGTAAAATGGGACCTCCAATTCTAGTTTTTTGAGGAATCTCCACACTGATCTCTAAGGAGGCTGTACAAGTCTATATTGCCACCCAAAGTAGAGAAGGGTTCCCTTTCTCCGCAGCCTTGCCAGCATTTGTTGCTGGCTAATTCTGATATGGCAGCCATTCTTTGTGGAGTAAGATGAAATCTCAGTACTGTTTTCATCTGCATCTCTCGAATGACTAATGATGTTGAGCATTTCTTCATATACTTCTTAGCTGCTCTTCTTCCTCTGAAAAGTATCTATTCATTTCAGATGCCCATTTTTTACTTAGGTCTTTAAATTTGGGTGGGCTGATTCTTTAAGTTCTTTATATACTCTAGATAGTAGCCCTTTGCCTGAGGAACAGGTAGTAAATATTTTTTCCCACATTGTTGGCTGCCTATTTGCTTTGTTGGTGGTTTCCTTTGCTGTGTAGCAGCTTTTTAAAAGAATGGGGCCCCATTTGTTGATTTCTTCTGCCAATTCCTGTGCTATAGAGGATTTGTTCAAGATGTCTTTCCCTAATTCACTATCTTCAAGAGTTTTACCTAACCTGTCTTGCAGCAGATTCAGAGTGTCTGTTTTAATAGTTAGATCTCTTATCCTCTTTGATTTTAACTTGGTACACAGTGCAAGAGCTAGGTCTAGTTTTAGTCTATGCAGTTTGAGGCCTGTGTTTCCAGCACCATTTGTTAAAGAGGCTATCTTTCCTCCATTGGGGATTTTTGGCACTTTTGTAAAGATGAGTTGGCTCAGTGTATCTCCAGTAGTTTCTGGATCTTCTGATGTACTCCATTGATCCAGGTCTGTTACTTTGCTAGTACCTTGCAGTTTTTATCATAGTAGCTTTATAGTATAGTTTCAGGTTTGGAGTTTTAATATCCCCCACCATGTCCCTATTGCTTAGAATCACTTTTGCTATTCTAGGTTGCTATTAGTGGTTCCAGATGAAAGTTTGGATATTTTTCTCTAGATCTGTGAAATATGCTGTTGGTAATTCAATCAGGATTGCATTGAATCTGTATAGTAGTTTGGGGAGTATTGTGATTTTGATGATATTGGTTCTTCCTACTCAGGAGCAAAGTATGTCTTTCCATTTTTGACATCATCTTCTATCACCTTTTTCAGAGTGCTGTAGTTTTCAAAGTAGAGGTCTTTCACCTCCTTTGTTAGAGTGATTCCTAGGTATTTTATTTTTGAGGGGTGCTATTGTGAAAGGGACTGACTTTCCAATTTTTATCTCAGCGGGTCTACTGTTTGTGTGTACAAAGGCTATTGATTTTTTAACGTTAACCTTGTATCCAGCTACACGACTAAATTTGGCGATTATGTCCGGCAGTTTTTTAATTGAGTTTTTAGGATTCTCTAGATAGAGTATCATGTCATCAGCAAATCATGACAGCTCAACTTCTTCTTTCCTATCTTTATTCCCTTTATTTCTTTCTCTTGACTAATTTCTGTTGCTAATATTTCCAGAACTATATTGAACAGAAGTGGTCAGAGAGGACATTCTAGGCTTCTGTTCATCAATGTGTGGCAAATGTATAAAAGCCATGCATGTGTGGCGTCTGAGATGTTCCTCACCTATTTTCTGTTGTTTAAGTTTAAACTAAAGCTGAAAATACTTGACATATTTTATGCAAATTATACAGCAAAATTAGTCTTCAAAACTTAGGTATATCAGCTGGTAGAGTTGATCAGTACACATAAATATTTTCATAGACACTGCTAACATAAACACTTAAGATATTTTGAGCAGATGCTATTCATGATAACGAATGAATAAAAGCCTTTTCTATCTGTAAATAAATGCCAAAATGTAATATATACCTTCACTTGGGAAAGTAATCAGTATGCTTCTTTTAATAAGGATAGTGACATTTCAGTGAAACCCATCTGCTTGGTTAAGTGTAATTCTGGTTTTGATGTAAGAAAAGCCACATGTTCTACATTAAAGTGGAAAAAGTATTCATTGTGATGGAAAAGTAAAGTACTTTGACAGGAAGAGAACTTTGGGGAAAAAATTTTGCAAATTTGCCTGAGGTTTTTAAAAAAAATTGATAAATTATCAAAAAGTACTCATTGAAAAATAAAGAACAATGAACTTAAAATAATTGGCAAATAAACTACCCAAAATAAAATACAAGAAGAAATAAATAATGGTAAAGATTAATTCTTTGGGAAAAGGAGACAAAAGAAATAAATATATTAAGAGCCAATAAACTAAAACTTTCCACAATGATGCAAACTATTCACGAACATTTCTATGTTGAATGAATGCCAATCATAACCATTAGAGAAAACTAGACAGGGGCTGGGGATTTAGCTCAGTGGTTCTGGTGCTTGTATTGCAAGTTGAAGGACCCGAGGTCAGTCCCCAGTAACAACATACCACACTGTCAGATATAACCACAAAAGTAACCTAGTTCCCTGACATAAATCTACTGTATTCAAGAGTCATATCACTAAGAAAAAAATTCCTTGATATACAATTTAAAAGGGGCAAGATTTATTTTTTACATATAGTTTTATAATTTTCAGATCATAATTAGTTGGTTTTGAGGAAGAAACATGGCAAGAGCATGGTGGGAAAAAAATCTCCTGAACACGCAGCACCCAGGAGGCAAAGAGGATGGTGGAGGCCCAGAGGCCTGGCCCAAAGCCATGTGCACTTCCCAAGGAGGTGAGGTCTCTTACTCCACTGAGCTTGATAAGTAGCATTAGGATACCTAACTTCATATGAAGAGTTTCAGTTATTAAAATATGAACTGAGGCTTGCTGAAAGATGAAACAGTTCTGTTTCAGATTTTCCTTTATTTTATAAAATGATCGCTCAAACTTATTGTTCTGAACCACAAATCTGCTTCAGTTTTTAATATACTTCATTCCTTGGGAATGACTGTTTCCATGAGAAATCACATGACTATACATTACATGAGTGAATTCTCCCCTATCTCCCTACAATGCATACATGTAACATAGAAAGGAATAAATTGATTTGAGTAATTTTAAGTGAGTCTATATAGAATCAATGGCAGAAATAGTTGATTCACTTATTTTCTTGTTTAATCTCTAAATATATATAGGTAAAGACTCTCTGATTTAAATGACCCAGAAAAAAGAAAATCAATTTTTCCTTGAAAGCTCGGTATTTTTTTTTCATTGTATATCTATACTAAACCGTATTTTCTAATTTTATTTCAAAGTTGACATTTGGATTGGCAAAAAGATTTTCCTCCTTATAACCCCTAAAATATGTTCAGAGTTATAAAAGTAAAAGAAAAAGAAAAAGGAAAACATCAGGCTGCTCCAAGATCTAAAAAGCTTTTACTGAACTGTCAAATAAAACAGTTCTGTTTTCCAACAATTACATTTTGCCAACCATGTGGATAGAATAATAAACAACATGCTATTTTAACTTTCTCATCTTCTTTGGAAGTGCCTCTTGAGTAGAAAGGAAAAAAAAGGAACAGTGTAGATATTTTTTAGTATCAACTTTTTTCTTAATGGATGAATATCACTTATTTCTATATGTCTCAGGAAAGGTTTTATGTGGAATCAATTTGAGAGTTAATCAATAATGCAGTAGAATTTTAGCTGTCCAGTATCCTCTAGAATACTCTCTCATCTAGTTTTCTACATGAATAGTTTAATGAACTTCATTTTATATTACATATAAAATTTAAATAGCATATCTCAAAATTTCTAACTTTGAACTTTATTGTTGTAACATGGTGTCATCTACTTTGGGTTGTTTTTCCTAAAATAATATGCAGATAACACTATAATAACACCAATCATTTTTATATTGGGCAATATATTCATGCATATTGGATGACTGTATTGTACAATAAGAAAATTTACTAAAGATGCTATTTGACTTATGCTCTAAAATACTGAATTCTCTGTAGTTACTGGTACAATTCTGTTGGCTTTAGAACATGTGATGCACCATTTAAAATGTCTATATCCATTGAGGATCCAAATATGGGGGGATTAAGGGCTTATTTTGATTTCACATTACATACATTGCATTTCCTACCAAAAGTTCTTTTTGGCAATGACCAACTATGAGTGATCTGGATAATGCATACTCTGTGAAGGTAGTGTTTGTACATCTAAAGTAGTATTTCTAAAATCAAAGCACTTTAACTATATTGTTGTAACTACTATATTACTATTGATGTAGTTTAAGTAAAATTCTTTTCTCTGTGCTTTATTTGTAAGAACTTCACTGCATTGTCTTTAAAAGATTGTGTCCCAGACAAGCACAGTGTCTTACCCTTAAAAAATCAAAAGATTTGAGGCCAGGGATTTGGCTCACTGGTTCTGGTGCCTGTTTTACAAGCGCAAGGGCCCAGGTTCGATTCCTGGTATAATCACATACAATACTGGATGTGGAGATGCACTTCCAGCAGCAACCAGTACCATATACCACAGTGCTGGGCATGGTGGCTCATGCCTGTAATCCCAGCACTCAGGAGGCAGAGGCAGGAGGATTGCTGTGATGTGAGTTTGAGGCTGAGTTCAGGGCCACCTTAGCTACAAAGAGAGACTCTGTCTCAAAATAAACAAACAAACAAAATCAAAAGATTTGTATGGATGAGGCAGGATAATTGCAAATTAAGCATCTTACTATGACCTTGTATCAAAATAAAGAAATAAAAAAGGGCCAGGGATATGGTTCAGTGTGCAGGCCTGAGTTCAATACCCAGGACTACACACCACACGCACACACACACACACACACACACACACACACATGCACACGCACACAAGCCATACTACTCTCCTAGAGAAAGATACTTTCTGATCAATTTTAGCTTTCTTTTCTTCATGGAGCAAGCCCCTGGAGATGCAAAGTATAGTCCTTCTGCTCCATGGAAGAATGAGACATTTGACAAAAGTCATTAAAAAAGATAATAAAAATAACAACAATGGTAATATTGATGATAATAAGAGAAGTTTTCAAAATAGAAACATTTAAAAGTTCATAACAAAATTCCCCTTAATGTAAAATGACAGACACATGTTGGATAGGCACAAATAGAAGTTATAAATTGTATTTTAATAATATGATCAATATTGAGTCCTTTATTAGTTCTTGCCCAATTAGGAAAAAGTTTAAAAGTATTTCATTTTATCTTTTTTAAATCTTTATTGGTAGATTACATATATGCATCATAATTGCACTTCATAATGGGGATTGTACCAGTATAAGACACAACTTAATTCTCATTTTTTTCCCATAGCCCCACCCACCCTACACTCCCCATATACATAAAATTTGTTTCCTTACTTTTTTGTTATAATCTCATTATTTTTTCCCTTTCACCCTATTTTACTTTGAGCATTTTCTATCTCACTATATATAACATACAATTCTAGGACTCATTTTAAAAGTATTTCATTGAAAATCATTTCCTAGGACAATGTCTCCTGTTGGCCAGCTCATATTCCTATTTGGAATATTGACAGTGGGAAAACGTGCAAGTTTGCCTGAGATTCTGATCAGTGAACGAGCAGGGAACAGAACCTACAACCACACTGCACGGTGCCCTCTGTCTTCTACACTTCTGCAGTGTCATGACATTCAACAACTCACACATCCCTGGATTGCTATATTGAAGGACAGAACACAAAGAAGTTAGAACTTTGGGGCATTTTGGTAAGAAATTAAGGGTCTGAAGGCAGAGAAACCGGATTCAAAATGGGAATTTACACAAATTGAACAGATTGTATTGGGTGTGGCTTTCTAAAGAGATTTATTGTACTTCAAGAAAATTTGATATTTTGCGTCTAAGTTTCTTTCCCTGAATCTTAGTCACTTTGGGCTGCTAAAACAGAACATTATCCTAAAAATTTAGCAGTTTTTATAAAAAACATATTTATTTTTCACATTTCCGGTGACCAAAAGTAAAAATTAGAGTGCTGGACTGGTCAAGCTCTGACACTTTTCTACACTGCAGAATATTGTTTTGTCAAGGTATCCTCACAAGGCTGCAGAGAAAGACAGAAAGGGAGCTCTCTGGGAATCTTTACAAGCACAGGAATTTCATTTAGTAGAAATTCATCCTCAAGTTCTTCCCAAAGGGCCCTGCATTTCACACATATTGTAAGATCCACTCAGAAAAAAATCCCGAACAC
Source organism: Petromus typicus (assembly GCA_004026965.1). Classification (NCBI taxonomy): domain Eukaryota; kingdom Metazoa; phylum Chordata; class Mammalia; order Rodentia; family Petromuridae; genus Petromus; species Petromus typicus. Next base: position 20,425 of record PVIR01020304.1, read on the forward strand.
TCTATTTTGTTTCAATCTGCTCCTGAGGAATCCAAACACTGAAAATTGCTGATTATGGTAACAACCAAGGATAATGACGTGGTGTTCTGATGCCGAGTCACCTCGCAGATAGCTGGCAACAAAAACTTTATCAAGGTAGTAGATGGAACATAGATACCCTGAGAGGGAGGTAATGATACAATTGTTAAAATATTTTTGGTAAACTGAGATTATATAATGTTAGAAGGGAATTACAAGCTCACTGAATCAGTCATATTTTTTAAAATAAAGAACAAAGTTAGAAATATTAAGAAAGCTGAAGCTGGTTGGCTATTGCTAAACTCAACTGATGAACTAAGAAAGATATTGTGATTCTAAATGAATCATATCCGATCAAGTTGCAGGAGGGATGAAGCTTCCATAGTGAAAGCTCTTTAATACTCATTTTGAATATTAGACTTATGCTTGGATCTGATCCTTAGAGAATTAAACCTGTAATTTAGTAATACATTTATTTATTCCAGTTATACTTTCCAAAACCTGTGATTAAAATGAGCTATTAGTTTTGAAAAGGTGAATATCTGTACTGACTCATATTTTTACATATCTACCCTGTGTCAGGAAGTGACAGTGAAGATTACACACAGGATTTTGTCCTTTCTCAAATGATAATCTAGTGGAATATGAAGACATTCTGTAAAAATCACACTAATAATTATAATTGTGATAAAACAGAAAGAACTATGGTAGAGCACACTGGTAGCTGGTCATGATGATTTGAGTTTAAGATTCTGAAAGTAGAAAGATCATAAACAATAATAAAAAATGAACCAAAGAATGGCGTCAGCAAATATGTAATCTGAATTCTGACTGAAAACAATAGTATCGGGATCCAAAAAACAAACTTGTGATATCTTCAAAAGAGAAGATCATATTGGTGAGATATAGCTCAGTGGCCCCATGCCCACCTGGCAAACACAAGGTCCTGAATTTTGTCCCTGGTACCAAGAGACAGAGAGAGAGAGAGAGAGAGGGAGAGAGAGACAGAGATGGAGGGAGGGACGGACAGGCAGAGGAAGAGAGAGAGAGAGAGAGAGAGAAAGATAGTCTTAATAACTACCTTGCTTTGTGGCTGACATGGCATAGAGCCTAGCTCAAGAAAAATAAGATTCCAATTCCCCTAGAAAAACAGACCCTGCCAGTCCTGATTTGCCCTTTGCCAGACACTGAAGTAAACTCTCTTCTGAAATATTTCTTCTCTCTACATCCTTATTGAATTCTGACATCGTTATTTACACACTAGGAAGAAAATGTGGGTGGGTTTATGTTTTATCTTTGATTAACCACATGAAGGCAATACCTTCCTACACCAGTGAAAATATCAATCACATTATTTATGAGTTTTGTGTGGAATGCTTCAGAAAAATAAAAGAAGAATTGGCTAGAAAATATAAGATTTTTTAAGTAAAGCAAATCTGTTGAAAATAAATATTTGTGTATTATTTATAGCAAATTATAACTATAACTGAACAAGAGTGTCAAAGTGAAAAATGAAAGGATAGTAGTATTTTTTCAGATTTGGTTATTTTCTATTAAATGTGCACTTTAGTATGATGTCTGGATTTTTTCACTTGATTTCCTCTTGCAATACAAAGTAATTATTAAAAGTAAATTTAAGCAAGTAAAGCAAAATTTCTTTTTAATTTAAATATTAAGAATAGGTTATAGTATTTTATAATGAATATGATTAGCATGTTTTATTTAACTTAACTAAATGTTTAAATAAGTTTTCCGGGTTCTCACTTAGGCAATGTCAACCTTTGTAATAAATCACCATTCTACTTGATAGAATTTCTCTTGGCTACAATTTAAGATTATTTGTTATTATGAGTATTTCCACTGTAAAGCAATCAATTTTAGAATTTTAATTGACACTTTTGACAGTTTAAAAACTGATTTTGTCAGTTGTCTCTGATAACTCAGGATTAAAACTATCAAATATTTAGTCCAAGTTTTTTGTCAAAACTAGACCTACAAAATGCCCTCTGCCAATTCCTCTTCTACTTGCTCTCTTTCCAGCCTATGTGGTTTTCTTTCCCCCAGCAATTGATGTAAATGTTAGAGCCAATTGTAACGGATTATGTTCCCTTTTTAGAGACTGCTATCACTCCATCTTATTTACACTGTCCATTCTTAAAAACGTCATGACTTCTGCATTCTACTCTTGTTTTAAGAGGACTATATTTTCTTTATTTAATATTGTTCTTTCCTGTCTTGATCATGCTAGACTTTAAATTGAATGATTCCTTTTATTTGATAGACCATTTTTATTTAATCTGTGCTTAAAGGCAAAGAAGGACTTTTATAAAAAAAGATATAAAAGACATAATAGAGATTATTCTCTACATAATGATTATTTAGTACTCTATAAATATATAATGATACTGATTTTATAATACTAACATATTATGATTATCATAATAATGCTGAATAAGAAATTTATGATGAAGACTCCAGACAAAAAATACTTATTAGGTGTATTTTAAGAAGTTACTCATAAGACGAAAATAGTGCAACAAACCTTTTATTTAAACAGTCTGGGAGGCTGAAGCAGGAGGATAGAGGATCCTAGTTTAAAGCACATCTTTAGCAACTTAGTGGAATCCTATATCAAAATGTGAAAGTCCTGTGTTCACTCTCCCATTACCACCAAGAATAAGTTATAAATAAATTATTAATTTACATAAAATAAATAATCAACATTTAGTAATTGAGAGTTTTTGAGATTAAATTGTGTTAGTGTTCCATATATATATATATATATATATATATATATATATATATATATTCAAAATTAGCCAGCAACAAATGTTGGTGAGACAGTGGAGAAAAGGGAATTTTTCTCCACTTTTGGTGGTAACGTAGACTCACACAACCTCTGTAGAAATCAGTGTGGAGATTCCTCAAAAAGCTAGGATTGGAGGTCCCATTTGACCCGGCCATCGCTCTGCTAGGTATTTACACAAAAGAATTACAAGATTCATGTCACAGTGACATATTTGCACCCATGTTTATAGCAGCTCAATTTGTAATTGCTAAGTCTTGGAAACAACCCAAATGTCCATCAACTGGAGTTGGATAAAGAAGATGTGGTTCTTTTATAGAATGTAGTATTATTCTGCCATTAAAAACGATAAGATTGAGTCATTCATACTCAAATGAATGAGGACATCCTCAGCGAAATAAACAGATCAAAGATGTGTAAATACCGTATCTTTTCTCTGTCAAGAGAAAACGAAGCTGTAAATGTGTTATAGTATGTATAGTTGATGTTGTGAAATAGAAAACATTTAAAAGGGAAGAGTGTGTAGGGGCAAATAACAAGGGGAAAATGAATGTGATAATAATAAAGAAAAAAGGAAACAAAGACTATGTATATAGGGGGTGGGTGGTTGCAGGGCGGCGGGAAAGGGAAAAAAATGAGGATCAAGTCGTGTCATATTCTGGTACAAACTCTCAATGTTGACTGCAATGAAGATGTGTATTCATAATGTACCAATAAAGATTAAATACAAAAATATTATCTATTCCATGAATGCCTGGCAATCTCAAATTTCTGGGTTCAATCCTTGGTACCAGAAAAAAAAAAGTATCATCTGTTTATATAGGTCAGTTATGGAAATGCAATTTTTAAAAAACAGAATGGAGTATTCCTTTAAATTTTAGAAATTAATGGTGTAACTAAATAACATTCAGAAAGCAAAATCAAATAATATTATTCAATATTATTTATGAAAAATATTTTAAAATGGTGAAAACAATTGGTAAAAACAAAATATAACTAAAGTGGATTTCATCCAATAAGGCCAGCGTTTGAAGATATGATATTAAAGAAACAAAATTCTAATACCATTAACCTCAGCAGTATTTCTTCTGTGCATGTGAAAAATGTATATCAAGAAACCATGTAAAACACAAATAGAAATTAAACCAAAATTAAAGGAAGAAATATATCAAACTTTTCAAGAAAACTTGGTATATTTTAGAGGTGCTAACCTTTGCTTTTTTCTTCTCTCTGATCAGTACGTTATAAAATCTGGAGAAATGAAATCTAAAGAAATAAAATAGATCCGTGTTTCACATGTCATATATCACATCTCAAACCACACTATTCAGCTTTCAAAAGTAAAAATAGGCTTTATTGGGTGTTAAAAATCTCATCTGTAGTTTTTATAGAAGCCTACCAAATTTAGTAGTTGGCAATACTGACAGGGACTATAAAAATAATCATATATGAATCAGGGAATCAAATATCATGTTGATTAAGTATTTGCTGAAAATTCACTCAGTGTTCACCAAAGGCTAACTTCATCTTGCTTCTCTGCACCATACATAGTTCAGTTCTCTCTTATCCCAGTGATTTTTTTTTTTTTTTTTTTTTTAAATTTGAGAGAGGGTCTCACTTTGTGGTTCAGGCTGGCCCTGAGCTCAGCCTCAAACTGACATCACAGCAATCCTCCTGCCTCTGCCTCCTAAGTCCTGGGATTACAGGCATGAGCCACCACGCCCGGCACTGTGGCGTGTGGTACTGGTTGCTTCTGGGGTGAGTCTCCACACCCAGGATGGTATGTGGTTACCGGGGACAGAACCCAGTCCTTGCGCATGCGAGACAGGCACCGGAACCACTGAGCTAACTCCCTGGCCCAACAAAATCTATTTCTTGTAACTAAAGTGTGTTTTATATTGCATATCAATGATGTATTTTGCAATATATGGGAGATCAAGAATATTTCTAGAGTCTTAGCATCAATACTCTATGTTGCCGGTGTTTTGCCTAAAAGAGAAAATCACGTGTGTGGAACCCACATACCTGTTGACTTCTGCTGTACTGATAGTTAGGGAAAAGCAAAGAACACTGTCTGTGAAATTGCTGTTGTGGATGAAGTCTAGATGTCCCTGGAGCTTCATGTTTTCATATGTTGAACTTTTCAGAAGGGACCAGATGATGAGCATGTGATACTTGATTAATCCACGGAAGGGTTTAGAGCTGGGGGTGAGGAGGAGGGTGCAGCCTGGCCAGACAAGTGCTCACTGTGCGAGTGGCCTGCAGCGTACACCCGGAGGAGCACTGACTCCAGCAGACACTGCCATGAACTCTTGCTTTGGTGCCACCCTGCCTTGGAACCAGACAAGTAAAGACTGTAACTTCTACAAACTATAAGCTAAAATCAAAATTTTTCCTCCTTTATCTTGTGAGTGTTGGATATTTTGTCCCAGCAATAAGAACATATCTAAGACAACTTGTAACTCATGAAATTTCAAGTTATTACCATCTATTTAAATATTTTAAAAAATGTTTTAAAGGCATGATGATAATGGGTAACAATTGTAGGTAAGATTCCCATGCATTATGATGTTTAGAAGCCCTCACACAAGGAAGGTAGATTTAGAGGGACAGAACGGTTCTAGCTGAAGGAAAGAACAAAAATGTATCTGTCCTGGTAATTTGGTTTATCTTCTGACAATTGCAGCATTTATATATTTGCAGGTAATACTAAAGGGATTCTGGAGCTGTTATTTACACAGTACTTAAACATGAAAGTGCTGAGGATGTTCTCATAGCAAACTCTGGAGCTCAGAAAAGGAAAAGTCAGTAGGCAGAGAACAGAAAGATTTCTCTATGAACTGAAAGAAGAATAACCTAGATGATGAAATCATTCCCATTTCTTAAATACATAGCCATCATGATTACTAGTCACCTCCTGTCATTCTAAGAAGAAAGACTAATATTTTCCTTCAGTCATACAGGTGAATGTTTGAGGAAGAGTTTATCAGCTTTTCATTTGCTTTCTTTTCTAGCTAATGGGAAACTTGTAATTATTTACATGCATAATTTCTAACAAAGTGTTTCTCAAAATTGTAAGTGACAAACTTAATGAATTCTGTTAGGTACATATATTAACATTCACCATTAATAAGGCTTTTGACATGAAATTATATGATTTAAATCCACTTTTTTTGGATGAACCTTGAAGTTACATAAACACCTTTATATGTGTGGTCACATACACATTACTAATATATGATTATGTTACTTTATAATTAGTCAATCATATAAGTTTAATAATTCTGATTTATACTGAATTATTTTGTTTAACAGAGATGTATGCTTTACAAAATACAATTTTGAAACAATATTGAATCATTGCAATTAATATATAATTTTGTACTGGGTAAAAGAGAGGAAAATACTCAACTGTTCTTACCTATTTAAATAATGATTTTTGAAAATTATACCTGAAAATTCTGATTTATGACTACAAATTAGACTGTTTAATTGGGATGGGAAATATGTTAGAGAGGTTCAAATGGGCTTCTGAATATTCTTTTTTTTTTTTTTAGGTTTTTTGAACCAGGGTCTTGCTTTGTAGTTGAGGCTGGCACTGAGCTCAGCCTCAAACTCACATCACAGCAATCCTCCTGCCTCTGCCTCCTGAGTTCTGGGATTACAGGCATGAGCCACCACACCTGGCACTGTGGTATGTGGTACTAATTGCTGCTAGGATAAGTCTCCATGCCCAGGATTGTTATGTGGTTACCAGGGAACCTGGGTTCTTGTGCTTACAAGACAGGTGCTAGAACCACTGAGCTATATCCCTGGCCCATTCCAGGATTTTTTTTTTTTTTTTTTTTTTTTTTTTTTTTTTTTGAGAGAGGGTCTCACTTTGTAGTTCAGGCTGGCCCTGAGTTTACCCTCAAACTCACATCACAATAATCCTCCTGCCTCTGCCTCCCGAGTGCTGAGATTACAGGCATGAGCCACCACGCCCGGCACTGTGGTACTGGTTGCTGCTGGGTGTGAGTCTCGATGCCCAGTATGGTATGTGGTTACCGGGGAATCGAACCCAAGCCCTTGCACTTACAAGACGGGCACCGGAACCACTGAGCTAATTCCCCGTCCCCCGGATATATTCTTAAAATATATTCTTAAATGAATTTTTAAACAGAGACACGGTCGTTGTAAGTCTTAAAGGGTTTACTTTAATGAATAAAATATTGAATAATTATCAAAAATCAAAAAAATGAATTTTAAATATTATTTTAAATGTTAATATACTATTTGTGCTTCGGTAGATTACCTAACAATTTGATAATTTAATGTATGATCAATGAAACTTACAGTCCCATCCTGAGAACTATCTTAACCATAAAATTATACAAAATAAATTTTAAGACGTTTGAAAAAACACAGCTATATTTAGTTGTGTTACTCTAAAATAACTTACAAAATTGAAAACAAACTTTTTATTAAAATGAACTTTCTGAGGTATCTTACTTAGTCCACTAATTCTGTTTTTGTTTCTTCTTTTTTGGTAGAAATATTTAGTCCTTCCTGATGAAATATGAACTGTCCTTATCAAAATGAAGTAAACTTCAGTGAATTGTCATAAATATCAGGTAAGGAAAGTATGGAGGGGCAAAAGGCAGCAAAGCAAATCACTGTGCACTAAGGCAATGATGAACAATACTGTGGTCAATCAGAGCAACATAATGAATTGCTTCCAACATGTATATAGGAAGACATATGAGATATTACCTCCATGAACTAAGTTAATCTGAAAAATATTTTCAATTAATTATTTCTGAGTTTTTTCTGGAAGTTTCTGCTTAAAATAAATCAAGTATAAAAATACAAAACCATTTTAAAATTCTAAGACATTATATTTCACAGCCTATTATGTTTACATTTGCTGTGGGAAAAAATGATAAACGAAAAATAAAACACAGAATCTAAACCAAGCAAAAACCAAAGAAGCGTACAAGGCCACAGATATTAACAGAAACAACAGATATCAACTCCTAAGTGAAGAAAGATATCATAACATTTAGAAAGTACTCTGGTTTATCTTTGCACATCACAACCCACAAATATGAGTTCTTAATAATGACCTTTCTGAAAAACATCAACGTCAGTTAAATCCAACAGTGTTATTGCCAACAAATCTCAAGCTTAACACTTCGCAAATTACTGAGTGTGGTTCTATTTTCAGATTTCTGAGTGAGTTTCAGAACGCCGTGTTATCCTGAAATCCTGAATCAACATCACTATTTATGATATTACATAGTCCTTCCGGCAAAGATCTCCAACCAGAACGGAAGTGAGTAACTTTTGAGCACTTTTGAGCTTCAGCGGGAGTCAAAGCAGCAGCAGCCTGAGGAGGCTGAATAAACTTCCTCAGAGCCGTGTGTTGGATTGGATTCAGCCAAGTTTTGGACAGTTGAGGATATATATCCTGCCACAACTCACTGCTCACCTAATTTCTCTTCTTTGACTGCCACCGTTGATAGCTCCCTCTGCCAAGAAGTCTCAAATCTGCTCAGTCATTATGGATGAAGAAAGTACCAACAGTCTGTGATTATGGTGATGATAGACCAAGCACTTTATATCCCGCTTTGAGTGTAACTGTCAGGGCCCTTTGAGAAAGATAAATTCACTCCCAGTTTACACGAGACATTCGAGAGCATTCCTGAGTTTGCAGTTACAAGGTGTGTGGACTAAGATTTGAAATTAAATTGGCCTGACACCAAAGCCCAGGACTACTGCGCCACATAAATTAGGACAAGCGTAAGTTGCTTGTCCACCAGTGCTATTATTTCTCTGCTAGGAAGACTAAAGAAGCAAGTATCAGCAATTCACTACATTTAGCAGTGTAATGCTTTATTTTAGTTCCATCATCATTAAATCAATCCTTTGGGAATGCTTGCTTTATCATCACACATTCACTACATATACTATTTCTTATGTAAGACTGAACATACTTTTATTTCCCTTGAACTTTTAAAAGAGTGATTTCATGATGAAAGACATAAATGCATTATATCTTATTTAGAACATTCTTAATAACATTCTAACTGCTTTCAAGAAAGGACAAATTTTTATACTGAAGTACTAGAATCCTTGAGCCTTCTGTCCAAAAGGACAGAGAGGAAAAAAATTTTTCTTCCACATTGACTTTTTAAAAGCTTTTGCTATATTTTAAAGATTTATTTCTTTGTGAAATGTTACATAGTAGCATGAGGGAATGACTGATTAGAGGCATATAAATTCACTAGAAAGTTTTAATATCTTCATATTTACTATCCTAAATGATTTCTCGCATTTTTGCTGTGGCTAAAGCTTATTTGTGGGTTCCTTTATTTTTTACATATATATTTCCTTAAAATAATTTTATATATTTTTTAATTCTAGTGATTTCAAAAGCTGATTTTATATTTAAATATATTACTGATTGTTTCCTATGAATGGAACTTTTTTTTTTTTTTTTTTTTTTTTTTTTTTTTTTTTTTTTTTTTTTTTTTTTTTTTAGGTTTTTGGAAACAGGGTCTCGCTTTGTGGTTCAGGCTGGCCTTGAGCTCAGCCTCAAACTCACATCACAATCCTCCTGCCTCTGCCTCCCGAGTGCTGGGATTACAGGCGTGAACCACCACGCCCGGCACTGTGCTATGTGGTACTGGTTGCTGCTGGGTGTGGGTCTCCACACCCACTATTGTTATGTGGTTACCGGGGAATCGAACCCGGGTCCTTGCGCTTGCGAGACAGGCGCCGGAACCACTGAGCTAACTCCCCTGCCCCATGAATGGAACTTTTAAACTAAAATATCTCTTAATCTTTGAAATAAAGATTTTATATGCTTGGGTATCTTATAATAATCATAATAGATTTTTTGTATTAATATATTATTTCCTGGATTTTAGATCTAACTTAATGTTATGGTGCTATAAATTTGTTTTATTGAATGTATGTTTTCCTGTAGTTATTTTATATTTACCATATTTTATATGTTACGAATAAGAGGCCTCCATCACCCACATACAAGTCCTAATTTGGTGATATTTGTCTCTAATTTTGACCGTTGTATGGTTTGGTAGTGGTATCTTATTGCAAAGGGTATGTTCAATTTATTAGAGAAATGATATTAATAGTAATTTATAATCACATATTTACTCTGAAGTTACAGTAATGATCTTGTGCATATTTTATGCAGTTCACTTTCTTGATATTGTCCTTACTATATAATCGCTATATAATCCGCACACAAGTATTTTTTTAGATGTATTTTTTGAAATACTCTTCCTAACTTGTTTTGGGATACTTTCTAAGTTACTTTTAAATTTTTGTGTGGTCTCCCTTGCAAAACAATTTTTTTGGTTTCTTTATTCATTTTTTAATAATATAATCTGATTTATTCATATTAGTAATAAATTCATATTGTTTTATAAATTGTCTTAGAGTAATAGGCATTTTCCCCTACAGATTTGTTAAACCTCAATACCTATAATATTTTAAAATTTATTTTTGGTACATATGAGTTAATGTTCAATACTCTTATTTGCTGTGTTCTAATATATTTTATGCTGTTGAAGAAAAGTATTT
>PVIR01020305.1:0-30788 GCA_004026965.1 Petromus typicus
GGGTTGCTTCCAAGTGAGTTTACCCACAGCCATTAAAAATACTGATGCAGATGCTGGGGATTTAGCTCATGGTGCTATACCTGCCTGACAAGAGTAAGCTCCTGAGTTCAATTCTCTGGTACCACACACAGAAAAAAAGGTGCAGCAAGGCGTGATGGCCCATGCTATGCCTGTAATCATAGCACTTGGGAGGCTGAGGCAGGAGGATCACCTCAAGTTTGAGGCCAGCCTGGGTTATATACCAAGACTCTGTCTCATAATATAAACAAAAAACTAAACAACAACAAAAGATGATGCAGAGGTGGGCTCTCATGTACTCTCAGCAGTGGGGAGGCTGAGACAGGAAGATCACGAGTTCAAGGCTAGGCTGGCTCTAAAAATGAGACCCTGTCTCAACACATACACATGCCTGTACTCACATACGAAGATGTACGAGATTATTCAATGGCAAGGCAGATGTACACAATACATTCTTAAAAAGCTAAATCAGGCATTGTGGTTCCCTCTACAATCTCAGTACTCTGGAGGTGGAGGCATGAGGATTATAAGCCCTGGCAATTTGGCAGGATGCTGTTATCAAATGAATAAAAAAGGGCCTCTGCTATAGCTTAGTGCAAAGGCCCTGACTTCAATCACCAGCAGCGCATACGCACGCGCGCGCGCGCGCACACACACACACACACACACACACACACACACATATACACTCAGAGGCAAGGGCTAGGATTATAGGTCAGTGATAGAAAGCCTGTCTAACATGCCTATAAGCCCAGTTTGATTCCTTAGAACCTAAAAGAAAAGGAACAAATGAACAAAAGAAAGAAAAAAATCTATAAATCACTAGCAGTATATGATCCTTTTTTAAGTTTTTTGAGGCAGGGTCACACTTTGTAGCTCAGGCTGGTCCTAAGCTCAGCCTTGAACTCGGCAATCCTCCTGCCTCTGCCTCCTGCTTGGATTACAGGTGTGAGCCACCATGCTCGGGACTACAGTATGTGGTACTGATTGCTGGTGGGCATGAGTCACCATGCCTGGCTTTGTTGTATGCGGTTACCGGGATTGAACCAGGGACCTTGCGCTTGCAAGGCAGGTGCTGTAACCACTGAGCTAAATCTCCGGCCCTATACTTTTCAGTTTTTTAATAATGAGAAGGTAACAGTGTTGTATTTTTTTTTCTAATGGAACCAAGGATCGAACTCAGGACCTTGCACTTGACAGGCAGATGGTGGCACCGCTAAACTAAAACACCAGCCTAATACTGCATTTCAAAAAGAAAGCAACAATCAATACTATATTTTGGAAAAACACACTCAGCAGTACTCAGACAATGAACCCACTATGGCCGATGTCTGATCCTGTCACTCCCTTCCCCGTGTATGCTCTCCTATGTCCCCAGGAAAATGCTCACTTTTCCGCTTGATCCTGTGTGATCTTTTCTCCAAAACCCAGACTCAGGCTGAACTCTCTTCTCTCTTCTTCCTGTACCCTTTCGAGGGTCCCAAACACTATATGGAACCAGAGTTCTAAAAACGTCTATTCTCCTTTGCCTAGTTATCACTTACGTCCCCAGCTCACCCTCCCCGCCTTTACGACTGGACTCCGGTCACACTCCATCCTTATGTGTGCCAGGCTTCTGAACTGTCCCTTCACAGCTCAATGGGCAGCACCTAGTAGGATAACCTTCCGGACTTCAAGGTCATCCAGGGAGTTTTTGTAAGTGATCAGCAGTGCTACTGAGTGAAAAAAAGACACTCAAATCCTACATAGAGCCACAGAACTCAGCCAGGGACCCTTGCTCATAGGACCACAGAAGCACACTAATACCTCCAGCCAGGTTCTACACGAAAACCTCAGGCCCTGACACAGCCACAAAACCCAAGGGATACCCAGCTGCAGCCCCACATACCCCAAACTAGACCCAGAGCCTGCCAGAGTGATGACCCGGCCTGGAAGGAAGATACAAAGGCACCGTAACACAGCTGGTCTCAGCATAAGCCAAAGACCCAGGCCTGTCCACGGCTGACTTGCACCCACCCGAGATGGCCAGCTGTCCAGGGCCTCGGCCGTTTCCCCACCCACCCACCAGGCCGTGTCCTCCCTGGCATATACCTTCAAGCACTGAGAGTTTGGCATTAGTGTTGATCTCGCCCAAACTGTTGGTGGCTGTGCACTCGTAGATGGCTTCATCTCGCTGTACCCGCAATGGCTGGATCCGCAACACAGATCCTGCCCCGTCATCAAATTCAATTACCTGTCGGGGACATACAAGTGGTCACAGCCTGCTGGTGACATGGGGACCTACTTAAAACAGTTTCCTCCCACCTGCAAGGGAGGAAGGGAGGAAGACGAAGAGGACTGGGACAGGACCCAAGCCCTGCTCACCCTTTCCAACCCAAGACCCACCTCAAAGCGCTGGGAGCTGACTTTCTTCCCCTTCTTCATCCAAGTGATGCGTGGCTTGGGTTCTCCCGTGGCTTGGCACACGAAGGATGCTACCCCTCCTGAAAGGCCCGTCTGGTCCTCAGGGACCTTAACAAAGACAGGTTTGCCTGCAAGAGATGGAGACACCATGTTATCACAACATGGTCACGACAGGCATAGTCAACACTACAGGTGCCAGATGAGGAGAAGGGACTGAGAGATTTACAGAGAAAATAATAGTGCTTATTATGTACTAGGCACAGCTTAAAGACACAAATGTTCATTAACTCTTTGAAGTCTATGAGGTGGGCGCCCACAGTTACTCCTTAGAGAGAAGAAAAATCAAGACACAGAGGGAGCGTGATTTGTCTAATGTGACACAGCTACTAAGTGGCGGAGCATAGTCTGAATGAACCCAAGACTGAGACCGAAGCTCTTGCTTCCACCTCCCGTCCTTAGTACTCCGTGCTCTGAGACAAAGCATGTCAGCACGCTGCCCTCTGGGCTGAGCCCATCCCGCAGCCCCTCTCCACCCTTTGCTCTTCATCTGGGTGGCAGCACTTCCACCAACCCGAAAGCTCATGCCAGAAACTGATTCCTCCCCCACCCCCCGACTGCATCAGTCCCCGAAGCCTAGATATTCCAGCTCCAAAGTATCTCTGGACGTCTTCCCAGGTAAATGCTTTCCTGTAATCAGCCTCTGCACTCCTGGCCCTCTGCTTGGTTACTGCTGTCTGATAAACGAGGCGGCTCTGAGGTTCTCCTCCTCCTCGAAGCAGGGGAGGGGGAGACAGGCAGGGGCTCTGACCCATGCTGCCACACCCACATCATGCTGACACACACCTGGGCCCGACTGTGCCCTGGCCCTGTGAGTCCCACCACTCAGGGTCGCAAGCCAGAGTCCTGGCTCATGAAAATGTGGCAATGCCTCTTGATTCAGACAGCAGATCCACTTCGTATTTATCAGCCAATGAACTGCTCCAGGAAGGGCTAACGCCATGAGAAATGACTTTCAGACACTCTCAGTGTCCATGAGCTCAGATATGCCTTGGTCTTGGCAGAGAAAGAGTCTGTACCAGGTTCTTTCATCTTGACTAGTCCTTCATCCTTAATATAGCTCCAATTTATATGCTCATTACTTGTCCAAAGTCACACATCCGGTAAGCAGCACACCCTGGACTTGAATTCAGGCCCATCGAAGTTCAAAGCCTCTGGCACAAGACAGGCCTTGTCGAGAGCAGGGCTGCTGAAGTCAGGCTACAGGAGGCATAGGAGGTTAGTAGAGGAACAGTGGAAAAGAGTGGGTGGCTGTGTAAGAACAGATTAAAGAAAAGATGGCACTGGGGAGATGAGGGATGGAGGGAGAATAACAAATTTTTAAAAAATATGTTTGTTTATTTATTATCTTTTTTTTTTTTTTTTGAGACAGGGTTTGCTTTGTAGCTCAGGCTGGCCTTGAGTTCACCCTGGAACTCACAGCAATCCTCCTGCCTCTGCCTCCTGGAATGCTAGGATTATAGGCGTGAGCCCACCATGGCCGGCACTGTGGTGCGTGGTACTGATTGCTGCTGCGTGAGTTTCCATGCTCTGCATTATTGTATGTTGTTACTGGGGAATTGAACCTGGGTCCTTGTGCTTGAACCTCTGAGCTAAATCCCCGGCCCTATTTATTGTTTGTGGGTACTGGGGATTGAACTCAGGACTTTACTCTTGCCAGGCGGTTGCTGTGCCCCTGAGCTACATCCCCAGTCTGTAAATTTTTTAAAGATGTGAAAGATAATGTTTAAATTCATTCCACAACGACACCCAAACAGCCCCATGAGGAAAGATGTATTATCCCTACTCGAGAGATGGGGATAGAGGGTTTAAGACCTGGTCAGCCAAGCCAACCACATGGTGAGGCCTGTAATTTTGGCACTCTGGGAAAATGAAGCAGGAAGATTCCAAGTTCAAGGCCAGCTTACGCAGTTTAACAAGTTTAATCCTCAGCAGCCCCCCATCATTAAGTCAGAGTGATTTCAGGCAGAGCCTGACCAGCACTCAGCTAATCATGGGTACCCATGGCTGACTCTATTCCTAGGGACACAGGTGTATGGCATGCAAGTATAGCTGGCTCAGGGAACCAGGGCAGGGTGGGAGTGTGGGAATGGCCGCAGTAAAGAAGCAAACATAGCCTGCTGGGGACAAGGTCATAAGGATGACCCCAAGGGAACTCCTGCTTGCCTGGCTGGGGAGGGAGGCTTGCCCAGTCTTGCAGACCACTGCTTCTCTCTGAAGGGTCCTTTGCCCCCACACCTGAAGACCTCCAGACAGCAGCTCCCTGCTTCCCACCTGCACTGCTAGCACCTCAGTCCAGACCCCCCACGGGTTTAACAAGCTGGGGTCCTCGTCTCTAGGGTCACCCCCACCCCCACCTCCTCTACTCCTTCCGCAGCCATAGAACAGCAGCCTCTGCTCACATCAAGCCAAAAAGTAAACTCTACAATGGCAGACAAGGCCAGGGTTTAAGACAAGGCCCTGCCAGCTGACTGGGCCTCTGTCTCCAGGGTCCTGGCTTCGGAGTACCTGAAAAAGCAGTGCTCCCTACAGCCTATGGCCTTCGTGTAGTTGCTCCTGCTGCAAAACTCTCAGACAGCCTCTTTACTCACCACCTCCTATTCACCTTTCTCAACACAACTTCCACATGGCTTCCCAGTCCCTGTCACCTACAGCCTTCCCATTAGCTCACTTCCCAGGCAGGCTCCCCCTGCTTCTCACAGCTCGGTCACGGTTTGCACGTGTGAGGTTACAGCTTTTGCTCCTGGTTTATAATGCCCATGTGTGAAGCTATTTTTCCACATTGTTGGTGAGTGTTCAATAGCTACTTCTCGCATTCAATATAACACAGACCTGTCCTGTTTCCTGCCCTGGCCCAGGCATCTAACCCAGCTCCTGGCACGCAAGGGGACGGACTGGGAGAAGACACTTGACAGGAAGGTGGCACATTCAGCCCTCACACATGCTAAAACCCCTGGGCAGAAGTTCCCCACAGCTCCAGTGTCCAGCTCTTGCCTCAACGTGTCAGGAGCCGAAACTAGAGACTGGAACCTGCTGAACCAGAAGGGCCTGCTGGGCCCTGGGGGTGTGTGGGGGCGGGGCCTCCCTGCCAAACAAAGAGCAGCGAAGCTGGGGAGGAGAGCCAGGCAGGGTCATGCAGCTAGGAGGGAAAGGCCTGGGAGAGGCGTGGAGGCTGAACTGTGTCCAGGGCCTGGAGCCACCAGGGAGGCAGCACTACTCCCTTCCTCTGGAGGCTGGAGAGGAGCCAGTGCCCTGTCTGGCTGGCGTGTCCTGCCTGGCTGGCATGCCCGGGACCAGGCAGGCAGAGCAGTCCTCCCCAGTGCAGCCCCAGGGCTGCTGGACAGGCCTCTCCCCTTGGCCAGGCCTCACTCTGCTCCCACCAGTCAGCCTCCCCATCCTGACTGCCGAGCCCCGGCGCACTCTCTCCAGACGCCCTTCCCTGTCCAGTCCTGGTCCCCTCTGCTCACCAGATCTCCGGGAGCACAGCAGGACAACCTCCCTGCTCAGCTGCAAGGCCAGTCTCCACATCTGCCCTGAACTTGCCCCTGCTGACCTTTCCAGCTTCACCATTTCTTTGTCTTCAGCCAAGTATCTTTTGAGCTCTTACGACAAAGGACTAAGCACTGTGCTGGGAGCAATGTGGACTCTCACAGACCTGCCATCCCCACTCAGGCCTCTCTGCCCTGCCAGGCCAGGGGCACCTCACCTTTGCAAGTGACTTGCCCTCATCGGAGCCCGCTGTGTCCCAGCTGGGACTGCCATCCCAGGAAGGATCACATCACAGGGACTAAGGGTCTGGACAAAACTGAGCCTGGGTCAGGAGGGGCTGTTAGCGCCCTGCTGCTGCCCAGCCTGACAAGCGGCTCACACAGCTTGACATTCTCAAGCCCAGGACACTGACCCCTCTAGGGTGTAGGTGACCTAAGAAAGGAACTAGTCTGGGATCAGGGAGGGACACCTCCCAGAGAGGCGATAGGAGTCCAGCTCCACGGAGAGCCAACTGGGCCACCTCCAAGGCTCCTCCACAGGGAGACTGACTGCTATTTTGTGCCTTCGATGAGGAACACATATTTCCAGGCGCACACACCCCCCCAGGAAGCAGAGCCAGACATAGCAGGGAAGAGCAGCAAGGTCAGGAGGGAGCTCCAGCAGGGCAGTTTCCCAGGTCCTAAACCCCCGAGTGAGCTGGGGATGCATTATGAGCTCTGGGGACTGCTCCTGGCTCCCCCATCTCCAAAGCAGCCTACTCAGAGACAGCTCTGGTTCTTAGGAGGTCCTGGCCTCCAATAGGGGGAAGCACTTACTAGGTGTCAGATGCCCTCAGTTAACCTTTCCAAGTAGGTGTGATTACCTTTGTTGTGCAATAGGAAAACAGGGCCAGGGAGAGAAAGTACACGGCAGGAAGTTGCAAGGAGCAGAGGCTAGAAGGGCCACCCATAAGCCCAAGGAGGAGGACACTACCAAACCCGGATGCAGCCAGATGCATGTCTGGTCACAGGCTCTGGGGGAGGGGAAATACAGAAGAGACACACCCTCAACTCCTCAGGTCTTCGCCCACCTGTATCTGCAGCTCCCATCCACTACCCACCCCTCTAGGTACCAGGCATTCAGCACCACTGTCCACCGATCCCAGCTAACCGGGCTACGCCCTGGACCCCTCTCACACCTGGTCCTAAGGCCCCTCACCTGCCTGCGGTTCTCAGGCTGACTTTCCCAAAGGCTCTTTGGAGAAGCCCAGGCGCGTCCCTATTTCTTCCTCCCAATCTCCATTATGCAACACTCCATTAGCAAATGCCCACTCACCCTCCAGGCTTCCCCTCTTCTGGGAAGTATGACAACACCCCACCCAAGATGCTTAGGTCATTACTTGTGCCAGCACTGCCCTAACCTGCACCCGCTTTTTAACTGTCCACTCCCAGGCGTGGGCCCCCCACACTGGGTCCTGCCCATGGGCTGCTCGTGTGAGTGCCTTGTGGCCCAGGACCTGGTACGCACCCAAGATCGGCAGAAAGCTCTACCCCAAATCAGGACCAGCTCTGGCCCACAGGCTCTGCTCCTGTGAAGCCAAGGCCTGGGCCGGGGAGCCGAGCTGAACGGGAACCCAGCCCCATCGTGCGGCACGCCGTCTCCACCTGCGCTGACTCGGCGCTGACGCTGGGCCTTTGGGCTAACTCCTGGCAGCTGCTTCTCCACCTGCTTCCCTCCACTCCCCTCCAAGGCCAGGGCCCCCATTCATTTGTCTCGTTAAGAGGCCTATAGAAACACATTTGTCCGCTCCGCGCTCCACTGCTCTGGTCGTCAATTCTCGGGGCGCCTGCCCTGCCTCCCGCAGCAGCCCTGTGCATGCCTGGCTGGCTGCCCCAGTGAAGTGTCCCAAGCTCAGCCCCAGCCTGGCCACAGTAGGGGGAGAAGCCCAAAGTGAGTGCGGTGTAAGGCAGCCCAGTACGGCAGACCCTAATCACCCAGGCTGGGTCACCACAGCCCCGGCACGGGCTCCTACCCCGTGGCTCTCCGCCTGGCACAAAGCCCAAGTCACACCTTCTGAACCCCCCACCTTGGCCAAGGTAGGATTTCAGCTTCTTCAGCTGGCTCCTACCTTCAAGGAGATCCCTGGAAATCTGATTTAAAAACCGTTCCATCCTGCTCCCCACACACAACTCCTGCTGTGGTCCCGGCTTGCTCTACCCCTTCTTTTTTCACTCACCACGTCCCACCTGAGCTAACAACTACCTGAACTCTCAGGACCAATGGGGGGAAGGCAACAGAGATCTGAGGCAGACTGCCACAGCTGCACACCGGGACAGGAGCACAGGGGAACAGCACCAAAGCCAGGATCCTAGAAGCTGTGGGTCAAGAGCAGTCAGAACTGAGCAGGGGAAGCATAGGGAAGAAAGTGCCAAACAGGAAAGAAGAAACAAAGAAGGCCGGGACGCATAACATGTCAACACCCAGGCGAAGTTGGCTGGGTGCAGGTGGAGGAGTAGTGAAAGCTGACGCTGGCAGAGGCTCAATGATGCCTGGCCGGAGAAGGCTAAGACCCTAGATCGGAGCCTGAAAGCAGCGACAGAAGGGAACAAAGAAGTTTAAACAGAGAAGTGCCTCAACGCAGCTTCGCTTTCACAATGTGACTCCTGAGAGTGGAGAACAGATCAGGAGGAGAGACCGGAGGCAGGCGACGGTCAGGAGGCTGCTGCAGGCTGAAGCCCAAGCAAGAGCTGGCGATGGCTTGGATGAAGGTGGCGGACGAGAGAGGTGGATGCATTCCAAAGCTGCTCAGAAGGCAGAGACCGCGGAACTTGCTGAGGGCTGGAATGTGGGCTCTGAGAGAGAGAGGAAGCTGGGAAGATGCCCAGTTTCTGACTCGGTGACCGGGTATGTGGTGATGCCACTCACAGGAAAGGAAAATGGGGGCAGTGGTGGAGGGATGGGAATGAGGGGCACAAGGTGTGAGGTGCTGGGTCTGAAGCAGGGAGGGAAGGACGACGTCCTTAACACTGAGCTAGACTCCTCCTCCTGCCCTCCTGAGCTCTGACAGGTCTGAATGGGTGGGGGAGCAGAAGCAGTTCTCCAGTGTCCGAGGGTTGCTGGCCACACCTGGCTGTGCCTTGACTTCCCTTGTAGCAGCAGAGTCACACCTAGTGAGGTCTTCTCCAACCTGCAGGCTCAAGCTCTCCCAGCAGTACCAGACCCTCACATGATCCTTCTCAACTTACCACCTGACTTCTCCACCCAGACCCCAGCCCTGCTCCTCCCTACCCAGCCCTCTCCGGGCCTGGAGCTCCCATTATCCCCCACCCTCACCTCTCAGGGCAGGAAGGAATGCCTGCCTCATCCCCTTTCCTTTCCAGCCCCACCCAAGGCCCTGCCTCTGAGGACAAAGGGCAGGGTGCTTCAGTGCCACCCCCTCCAAAACGGGTTGTTGAATAACTAATGAGCCATTAGGAGAAAGAGTCTTTGGTGGGGCAAGGGGAAGAGATCTGTGCCCAGAGACTTGGGGGTGGGGGGGACCCGACGGCCCACTGACGAGAAGGCTGACCCCTGGCTTGGCCAAAACAGCTTCGGCTCCAGATGAGCTGGGAACAGTCCCTTCCCTCAGGGACCTCAGCTCCGACCTTGCCCCTCCCCCCAAGCCTGCAGATTGGCTAAGCCTGCCCTGTGCTCCGCCTCCTACAAGTAACCAAGCAGAGGTAACCATGGTGATGGGGCGGGCTGCGGCCAGTCTGTAGTGCCAGGCGGGGGAAGGGCAGCACCAGGAAAGGAACCAAAGTTCAGAGTTAGACCTGGGTAAGGGACAGATTCCACCTTCCATACACATGCACACTGCACATGCGCAGGTACTGCCCCTAATACCATCTTCTTCCAGTTTCCCGGATGAAGGGCCTGGGGAGGCAGATGCACTCCACTTTGAAGGTTTCAAGTGGAAGGGGAAGGAAAGGCTTGGTATGTCCACACCTGGGCCCTGAGGAACTGGCCTGGGGAAGAACGATGAGTAGCTGTGGCTTCTGAGCCACCCTAGGACGCGTGCACACGTGTGTGCTGCTCCGACTTCCATGCTGCTTCCAGACATCAATCATCACAAGGCTTCCACACAGCTCTGCAGTGCTGGACAAGCACCTGGCTCGGCATGTTACACAAAGACCACGTGAAGCCAGGACATCTCATCCCAGCCCCATAAAACAGGGTCACTCTTAGACACACCCTACCCACACAGGCCCTCTGTGGGTGCTTTCCAGAGAGGACTCTAAGCAGACTCTCTGGAAGGGCATCTGGCCATCCTGTTTCTCTTACTGGCAGCTGGGCCTGTCCAGTCCTAGAGATCTGCTAGGAAGAATGTCCCTTCAACCTGGGAGATTCATACTTTGAGGGGTCAGACTTACTGTCGCCATGGGCACCTGCCACCAAACCAAGCATCACCAGTGCAGGCACAAGGGGCACCATCATCCTCCCTGGGGCTGGCTCCAGGGCCATCCAGGGCTCTAGCTCCACAGCTAGGCACCACCTGGGACAATCCACCTGCAATGGAGAGAAAAGTAGAGGCAGTTAGATGATATCAGAGTCCTTGTGCCCCACAGACTGCCCCTGGACCATGGGATCGCCAGCCAGGCCTTTCTCGGTGAGTCCTAAAGCTGACAAGATAATCCAGCAGTCACACTGTTGTCTAAGTCCCAGTAGGGAGAATGTGGAATCGCTGAGACCAGAGACCGGAGACCAGAGACCAGACATGTACAGGGAGGTTCCACCCCAGATTCTGAGCTTGCAATTTGCCCGGTGAGGACAGAGAGACGGAACAAAGATGAGACAAGCAGGCGCAGTGAGCAGTTAGGCGGACCCACAAAGACCCGACTCTGAAGTCTCTAGGGGCAGCCTATAGCCTGTTTTCTTCCCACAGAGGGGAAGCAGGAAGCAAGAAGCTAGACCCCGACATGCTGAGCGCAACCCCACAACACAGACTTGTTAACAGCAGGTATGGGAGGCTTCCATCCAAAGCCACAACCAGTCAGGGCTCGCCAGGACTGCGCTCAACAAGTTGCAGCTGCCCCACCTGGCCACTCTTCATCCTACCCCATTCCCACGCGCCCACTCCACAGAGAAACCACAGGAGGTTTTAGTGGAATGGAGACTTCATGTTAAACCCTTTCTAAGAGTCAGCCCCCATCCCGCATCTTCCCCAGGCAAAGCAGGGCGAGGAGGTGAGGGACAGTATCTGGCACTGGCTGAGTGCCTCCAGGCCACTGCTCACAGGCTCACTCCCAACTCCGCAGGCCCTTGCCAGGGACCTTCCCTGAAGGCACACTGCACACTGCAGACACAACTATCACTCCTCGGGCTGAGGAGCTTCAAACAAAGGAAGGCATAGCTCAACTCTGCTCGCACCTTGCTCTGGGCAGCGTGTTAGAACACAGTCAGTGCCTTGCTAAGGCTCTGAAAAGCAATAGGTACAGTCAGACAATGAGCGACCCTGAACACACCGCGAGGACCCCTGGTGGTATCCAGGGACTCTGGTGAGGGAGCCACAGTCAGACTCAGGTGCCTGATGACTCACAGCATAAGAAAACCTGCAAGTGACAGGGCAGGTGATCAGGAGGGACAGGACTCAAAGATTCTGGTATTTTCTAGAGCACGAAGTCTCAGTTGGGACAGTCTGAAGTCACAGGGTCAGATGGCAGCAGGTGAACAGAGGTGCTGGGGCAAAGCAACACCTCTTTGATTTGTCCAGGGGGGGACTAGGAGTGGGTAGGAACTAGACACAAAAGGAAGGTATGTGTAGACTAATGTGTCCTGTCTCAGGATCACCAGAACTCAGAGACAGGAGTAGCAAAATCAGTAAAGCTGAAGAAGGTACACGTCACACCCAGCTCCCCTTTCTCCAGCTCAGAGATCACAGAAGTCAGGTGGCTGAGACCAGGGTGACTTCCTGCACAGTCATGTTGGAATGGGGGCACATTATCACTAAGTATTGTCTGGGGCCGGTCATCTCAGCACTGTGGGGACAGTGCAGCCAAGTGCATCCAGTGCGGTAGGACCTGACCTCCGGCGGTCATCAGGTGGTCCCTGCCTTGTGACAGACGGCTAGCTCTCGGATGTGACCATACTGGAGCTACAACACAGACACCATAGTCTGACAACTCAAAATGTGTCCCATGGAACAACAGGCGGGTAGTGGCCTGGCATCATGGGTGATCATAATACAAATGTCACAGAGGTTCACTCCCAGGCTCAAGCCTTCCAGACATGAATCCTTCACTGCAGACACCACTGGGGCAGAGCAAATCTCTCTGGTGAGACATAAAGGGACGAAGCTAAACAGAACAGACATTATAAAATACAAATACACAGCAAGTCGTCATGGGATGGAACTCCCCAGTATATGATCACAGAGGCTTAATCAATCCCCTGTAGCTGCCCTGGTGCAGTAACCACAGCACTGTACGTCCGGGGTGCAGACATCTGGGTATAGTGTAGCCGTCGGCTCCAAACATCATGTGGGTATACACAGAGGGTACAGCCCTCTGGGGATACAGGGCTGATGGTGTAACACTCCACTGCAGACACAGGGCGGGGAGGCCCCCCCTCCCCTAGGTTCCCACAGTAGAGGGTCCAAGGTTCACCCAGCACAGGCATCATTGGGCTGTCATTTCCAGACAGACATGCGGTACAACCTCAGGTAAGATTCCAGCCATGGGAATCAGAGAACATGGTTCTTTTGCAGACCTACACCCAGTGTGGCAAAGACAAGTGGCCTTTACTTGGGGACTCAGAGACCTTTTATGTATCTGGATTGGGGTGCTTAGAACACTGTGTGGGTCCTCAAAGGAGGAAAAGACAAAAGCAAAAAAGTGGAAAACAAAGACATTTCCTTTCCAGACAGTATCCCCCAGTGGTCCATGGAGCTAGGGATACAGACACCCAGAGAGAAACAGAGACGCAACAAACGTGCACATTCTCAAGGAAAACTCTGGCAACCACACAGCTGTCCAAGCCAGGTCCGCTCCCTCAGCAGCTCCTGGCATGAGTAAGATACTCCCGCCCCAAGACTCCGGGCACAGAGCCTGTCTCTGGTGTCAGGAGGTTCAAGCCACTCCCAGCTCCCGGGCCTCCCTCAGCAGCACTTTATCCCCAGACCAGGCCTCGCTCCAGACCTTGACCCTCATCCATGTGCCAGTCGCAGGGTCACGTGGGGAGGAGGTGGGAAAGCAGCAGAGCGGCAAGAAGAGAACCCAGCAATGCTCAGAA
This sequence comes from Petromus typicus, assembly GCA_004026965.1. Taxonomy (NCBI): domain Eukaryota; kingdom Metazoa; phylum Chordata; class Mammalia; order Rodentia; family Petromuridae; genus Petromus; species Petromus typicus. The sequence goes on from PVIR01020305.1 coordinate 13,213, forward strand.
CAGGGCACCCACTCCACCAGTATGGCTGCTCCAGTCTAGACTTTCAATGACTCAGACGAAAACAAGGTCCTGGCCAAGCATGGTGGTGGTACACGCCTGTGATCTTGGCAACTTTGAAGACGGAGGCAGAAGGCTCCTAAGTTCAAGCCCAATCCAGACAATAAGATTCTGTTTCAAAATAATAAGGGCTAGAGATGTAGCTGAGTGATACACTGCTTGCCTAGCATACACCAGGCCGTACAGAGTCCACAGTACTGCCACCAAAAATTAAGTAATCAACAGGCAGACAGACAGACCCAAACACATGGACAATCAAGTGCAACTGGAATCTCAGAACCACACTGCAGGCCATTGGCTCCCGCACACGGACTCACTAGGGCAGGAACACAGTACGTGCCTTATGATATGGAACATGACTGGATGCAATTTCTCAACATTCAGAATGGTTTTAATATATCCCTTTTCTTTGCTACCTCAGTGTAAAGCTGCCAACTGTCCTTTCTTAGGGAAAACTGCCCTTTATTCTCAAATTTTGTCCTTTGTGCCAAAATGTCCTTTCTTGTATGAGATGATGGGGATAACAGATAGCAGTTGTTCTTTATAACATCCTTACTTAGCAAAAGAAAAACTGCCAACCAATCTGGTTTGTTGTCTGGCCCCCAAATACTTTTGGAGAGCGTTCTCATTTGTGAAGCCAGAGGGCCTGGGAATCGCTGCTTGGAGGGGAGAGGAGGAAGCAGGCAGTACAGCAGGCCACAAGAGTCACACACAAATGTCACAGATGTGTGCTACACAGAGGATATGTGACCTCCACACAACCCGTTCTAACCACCCCACTCCTGCCAGCCCTCAAAGGGACCTGAGAAACCAGGTGATGCCATAACAGAGGGGTTCCCGGCTGGAGAACAGCTGGGAACCATTCCTGAGGACCCCCCTCATGAATATGCAAACACAGGCTGATTTATTTCCCTCAGGCATGAGTTATTATTCACAAATATGAATTAGTCTCCAAATACCACCTGTTCGTAGAGCCTCCCCCACCTTCTTCCCCAGGACAGGACACTGGGTCGCTGGAGGCCAGCACCCAAAAAAGAGGCACAGGAGAAAGGGAGATGGGGCCCCACACAGCAGCCAGCCAAGGGGACAGGCCAGGCGGGGGCAACGAGGTGAGCTTGCCGGGCAGAGAGAGCTGAAGGCTGTTCATCTGCTAGCTGGCGGCGGCGGGCAGCTAACCGAGCCCTTTTGTCATGTCCTGGACAGTTCACCGCGTGGCACTGCAGCAACAGCCGCGGAGGCGGAAACAGGCCTTGTTACACTTGGGAAAGGAAAACCAACATGTTTCCAACTCTCACCAAACCAACCACTGGATTATAAGGGAGATAAATCACCGCCTCAGCTGAGACCCCTGCCCCAGGGAGGAGGAGCTGGCGGGAACTGCCCCAGACGGCCTTCCCACCTCCTCTTGAGGGGGCAGACCAAGCATGAGCACAGTCACAAACAGCCCTCCTTCCTCAGCTGACACTGGGGTCCCCCAGCTGCACGGAGCCCCTTGCAGCCAGCAGCTTCTCGGGGAGGAGCAGAAGCAATCAGGGGGAAGGTCAGGGCCTCCCGGATCAATGCTCACCAGAGCTGCTACCTTCAGGCCCTAGTGCTCCCCTTCTCCCCTCATGCCCCAGCCCCTCATTTACCCTCTGCACCCATCTCTAGTGACCCATCACTAACCCCTCCTTCCCCAACCGACCTCTTGTCTTCCAGGTCTGTAGAGCACAATGATGGCAGTAGGGCAGGGCAGACAGGCCACAGTGGGACGGCCCACCAGGGGTCATTAGACAGTGTCTGGAGATATTTCTGATTGTCAAGCCTGGAGCAGCTGGAACTGGATATGTACGGCTGTAATCCCAGAACTTGGGAGACTGAGGCAGTACTGCCTCGAGTTCAAGACTGCAAGACCCAGATTCAAAAATAAAAAAGGCTGAGACTGGGTGCTACTGGCATCTAGTGGAAAGAACCTGGGATGCTGCTAGACATTGTCCAGTACCAGACCAGTGCCCAAAACAAAGGATTATCTGATCTAACGTGTCAACAGTGTGGAGATCCGGACACAAGAGCGTGCTTCGAGAGACAGCATGCTGCTTTGCCAGTTCAGCCTACGGCTTGACCTGACCCCAGACCTACAACACAGTCCCTGAAGAGCACCCTGGGCCCTGGACCCACAGGGGCCCAGACTCAAACTCAGCAAATGGCTTCTTCTCTTTTTTTTTATCCAATGCAGAATTGAATCTAGGGCCTTCACATTGATCTACATCCCCAGCTCTTTTTATTTTGAAACAGGGTCCTGCTAAGTTACTGAGTTGCCCCTGCTGGGGCTGAACTTCTGATCTTCCTGCCTCAGTCCCAGAGGGCTAGGATAACAGGTGTTTTGCATACAGCTTAATTTGTATCAGCTTGATTAGCTGGGTCCTGGGCCCGATCTCACAGCATCTTCTCGTACACTCCAAACCAGCTCAGCCTCCAAAAGTCAGGACCTACAGAACCCCCATTCCACCTGTCCAGACATGCCATAAGCAATGGCTTCTCCAGAGGACAATGGGCTTCTCCTTTAGGTTCCTCTTCTGGTGAGACTGGGCTTTCCAGCAGGTCGGACCCATCAATTGAGGATGGACAGGTCAATGACACATGGTATCCCTACACACACTTTCCCCACCTGACCTTTCCAACCTGTGACAAGGCGCTTCCCGCTACACCCTCGACATGACCCCAGTGTCCACTTACCAAGCACACACACCCAAGCGTGCTACTCCTTCCCCCATTTCCAATACAGCGCTCTTCACTCAGCCATAGGTGCGGCGCTGGTCAGTGGCAGGCATGACCGAGACGCAGAGGAGAGCACAGAGAGTGAACAGATCCACCACCTCTCAGCCCAGGACAGCCACGCAGAACCCACTGCTCAGATGCCCTCCTCCTCCAGGGCCCTCAGTCTGAGGGACAGCACCACAGTCACCTCAGCCACCCAGGGAGTCCTCCATTAAGCTCCCTCTCCTCACCCCACTATCTGTGCGTGCACTTAAGCTGCCCTGCCTCCGTCCCCAGCACCCCAGCCTCTTCTGTGGGCTTCCTGCCTCTGGTCACCTCCTTCCGACTCATCCTGCACACAGACCACCGGAACCTTTCAGCTCACACAAGTACAGATGTGATCATGTCCATCACACGCACTTTACTGCTTTATCCCACTACAAATCCCATGCATGAACAAATGAATGGGCAAAAAAACGGGTGAGCGCACGCATGACGCTTCTCTGCTTGGAACTTTCAATGCTTCCAAATAGCCTTAGGAAAGAGTCTAGAGTTGGTTTAGCCTGACATCGAGGTCTACCACTGTTACTCCAAGCCACTCCTCAACCTCATTCCCTTCCACCTCAGCCTGTCGTCTATACTTCCCACAGGAAGAAGTTGGCCTCAAAGAGACAAGGAGGGGTGGGCCCAGACCTTGAACTGGGTACCTCATACTTTCTATCACAACCTCCAGTTGACAGGCACAGTCTTTTGTGAATGGAAAGGCAAACAGATCCTGCTGCAAGTCCCAAGAAGTCACCCGGAAGCTCGGTTCACACACACCCTCAGCAGCTGATGAATGTCCCACTCGCCACCCCCACTGGGTCCCACACTCTGTCTTTCATTATGTCTTGTCGACTCTGGCTCTGTACCGCCCTTGAGTCCCTTCTCTCACTCTCCTGCTTTCCCAGTCCAGGCCTCCACCAGCTCTCAGCCACATGCACGCTGGGTCAGGTCTGGCCCTAGCGACAACCTTTCCATGGCTCTCCATGGGCCTCATGCCAAAATGCGAGCCGCTCAGCCGGCCCGCAGGACTCTCTGCACCCTGCTTCCGGCCACACTCCAGAGCAACTCACCAGGTCTCTGCTTGCTCACACCCGTCACTCTTGCTGGACAATCAGCACCGTAGGCAGGGTGCCGAGGCCTCCGCTCCTTCCTGGATGGGAGGAAAAGTAACATCAAAAATTTCATCACGGCAGAATATATACAGACACAGAAATTCAAAATTTGTTGTATATGTAGTAGAAAAAAGCAGATTATAGAACTATCAACATAAGATGATCCTCATTTAGTAAAACTGCCCATTTTTAAATGTTACTTTATAATTCCTTTGATACTCCCTGAGCACCAACTCTTAGCAGGCATTCTTCTTCCATAAGTATGTCCTTGCAAACATTCTTAGTATTCATGACCAAATTCGGAGAATGTCAGCCATGGTGGCACACACTCTAATCCCAGCACCTGGAGGCTGAGGCAGGAGAACTGCTGCAAGTTTGAGGCCAGCTAGGGATATATGAGTTCCAGGCTGGCCTGAGCTACATAGAGATTTGTCTCAAAAAAAACCTCCCAGGGGCCGGAGAGTTAGCTCAGTAGTTCCGGCGCCTGTCTTGCAAGCACAAGGGCCCAGGTTCGATTCCCTGGTAACCATATACCATACTGGGCATGGAGACTCACGCCCAGCAGCAACAGTACCACATACCACAGTGCCGGGTGTGGTGGCTCACGCCTGTAATCCCAGCACTCGGGAGGCAGAGGCAGGAGGATTGCTGTGATGTGAGTTGGAGGCTGAGCTCAGGGCCAGCCTGAACCACAAAGCGAAACCCTGTCTCAAAAAAACCTAAAAAAAAAAAAAAAAAAACCTCCCAATTCTCAGAATGTAATTTGTATTCAAATTCCTCAGAACAATCCTGGAGCCAAGTAGTTACCCAAGCACCTCTGCCGCCCTACCTACCCCTGCTCAACCTGCCCAGCCAGCCACAAGAACTTTCTCTTCTGACCTTCATGTCTCCCTGCCTTGCCCATATTTTATGTCATTGCTAGGAGTGAGCTACCCATGCTCTGACCAATTACACATCAGATCTTATACCCAATGGTACGCTAATGCCTTTAATGACATCACAGACTACATGCCCAGACCTTGCGTGGGGATAGTGACCACAAACCTGACTCCTTACGGCCTTATACATGTCACTACCATCAGCTCAGTCTAGCACAAGCCTCTGCTGCCCAGCCCGGTGCCACACATGGCCAGCAGGGAGCCCAGCACACAGTAGGTGCCCCTCAGGGCCAGCTGAATGCATGAATGAGTTCACAGAATCAGCCCCGCCTGGGGGAACACACCACAGCACAACACTACTCTTTAGAGGCTTCAGGAGCAATATTTATTTTTGACTTTCTCCTTCTCTTCCCTGTAATTTTTAAAATGAAGGTGTCCCCCGGATGCCTCCTCCGCTGGCATGCACAGAACAACACAGCCCACCCCTTCCTGCCGAGGAACCACTGCCAAGTCCCCACCAGTGTGGGCACCGTCCTGGCTTGGGGCAGGGGTCAGTCAAACCCACATCCTTCTGCCTCCAACTCGCCACACACAGCACAGCTACTCAGCTCTGCCGTACCCATCCGATGCAGGCTGCCCCTACAGCGGGCTTCTTCTTGGCTTTGCCTCCATAGCACAGCCATCTTTGCCCCACAGCCCCGCTGCCACAGCTCCTCCCAAAATAAGACACACAGGAAACACAGAGGCCACAGAGCTGGGTGCAGCCCCATGCATCCAGATGGACCCTTACCCCCAAGCCAGTGACCGTCCTCCATACCTGGGCACCGTTCTCACTTGAGACTGACCTCCAGCCAGACAGAGGGGTCTCTGTGGCAAAGGGCTCATCGGCTCAGTGCTATGCTCACCAACCCTGCCTCCCCAGATCCCCACAACAGCAGCCCTGGGCTCGAGATGCCCACACACTTCCCTCCCCCAGCCCATTGTGCTTCTCCACAACATTCCCAGTGGCCGCTGCTCCCAGCATGCAAGCCGCCAGGCGGGTCTGGCTAGACAAACCAGCTTCCATGTCCTAAACTCAAAGGCCCGTTTGTCTGGAGACACCCGCTGGGCCTCACGGTGTCTGACATAAGGTCACCAGCTCCACCGCAGCTTGGGAACTCTGAGCAGAGAGGCGGCATCCGGGCAGAGAACAGGAGAGGTGTCCCACATCCCCAGGCACGGCTGCCACACCAGGTGCACCAGGCCTCATACTTGAAAACTGGGACAGGTCTTTGGTTGAGCAGGAGCCACACCTGAAAACAGGTGGACACCAAAAATGCTCAGGAGGCGGGTCCTGGGGCAGACAACACACACAGGACCTTGAACTTGCCAAGACCTGGAGGCACACAGCAGCACAGGGGAGGGCTCTGCCACAGCCGGGGCAGCACGCCGGACACGCACGCCTCACAGCCCCTGTTCAGATCACCAACAGCAGCCCCCAGAGTCACTGCGGTGGCAAGCCTACAGCACACACGCCACAGTGGGGTGTCCGTTACCCCTGAAAACTAAAGTTTGCCATCTAGACCCACACTAGGACTGAGCCCAGGAAGTGCGGACAACCATACAGGCCCTCAGAACAGCGCTGGTGGTGACTCCCGCAAGGCCGACAGAAAGCTGCTCTCGGAAAGGGCCTGACGGTGTAGGGCACATTGGTGGACCCCAGCACCCAGCCTCAGAAGGAGTCTGCTCAGTCTGCAGCCATAACCGAGGTCAGGCAAGCAAGCCTTGGGCGCCCATGGGGCTGACCCCCAGCAGGGCTTCCCACCATCTGCCTGGCCAGAAATCAGGCCCGGTGATGGAACCAGAAGCACGCCGAAGTCTGGAGCCTAGGCAGAGCCCAGGCAGCTCCTGTGGCTGCACCTGGAAAAGTCCCCAGAAGCAGCAGCTAAAACACTATCAAGGAGTTGAAATCGGAGCCTCAAGCCTAGTGGGTCGGGAATATGCAGAGACCTGGTGCAGATGATCTTGCAGACAAATGCAGTAAGAAAGCTCAATAGATAGCAAAAGCTCAGGAAGGAGGACAAGGACCCTAACACTCCGGGGCTGCCCCTCCTCAGAATCCCAGTCCACGTCCACCCACCTGCACCCCAGGGCCTCTTCCGAAGGACTGTGTCTTCAACCTTCTCATAGCCCGCCCACCTGAAGGTCAAATGTACCAGGTGACACACAGACCCACTGGTGGTGATGAGGGCTGGGGGCAGGGCACTCCCCTCAACCAGCTTGCCACCTGGGAACCTCAGTTCAGACAGAACTACAGTTACTTTAAGTGCCCTGAGCTGACTGTCTGGGATTTTTGTTGGTGTTAAATTTTACTGGGAGCTGAAGGAGCTGAACCCAGGGCCTTTTCACTGAGCCACATGCCCCACTATTTTTTTCATTCTGAGACAGGCTTTTCCTTGCCTAGGCTGGTCTTGATTTTAAGATCCTCCTGCCTCAGCCTCCCATGAAGCTGGGATCATAGGTGTGCACTACCACATCTAGCAGTATATATTTTTAAAGCAACCCTGCATGGAATAGGTTTGCTTTACTCTTGTTGAAGATCATTACAGTAACACTGAGTAACAGTACTCACAAGACACCAGGCCGTTTTAAATACTTTACGTATATTAACTTCAATCCTCCTAATAACCCAATGAGGCATGGAATTTTACTATGCCTACCTGACATATGAGGAAACCAGCTCAGAGATATTAAGTACTGTAACCTGCTCAAGGTCAAGTCTAAGTCCAGCAATTCAAAACCAAAGCCTGAGCTCTTCACCTCTCTTTGGGGCTGCCTCCTCCCCATTCTGTGGTGCTGGGGATTGAACCACGGCCTTGAACATACTACATAAGCTCCCTACCACCAAATTACATCTTCGGCTCTTTGTATCTTAAAACAGAGTCTTGCTAAGTGGGCCAGGTGGCCCTGAACTCAGGATCCCCCTACCTCCGCCTCCTGAGCATCGGAGTTACGTATGTGTCCCTCCACGTCCAGGTTAGGCTGACTCCTCCTGATGAGCAACACCCCTTGATCTCTACCTGAACGCTTGATTCTCCTTCTCGGGTTTAGCTTGCTCTCCGAAATTCTGTATCTTCACGCTCAAGCCTCTTTAAAGTGCCTCTTCTTTCTTCTCGAATTGGCAAACTCCTATTCATCCCTTTAAATCTGGTTTAGAAAGCCCCTCTTGATCTCCTCTGGGACTCATTTCATTCACCCTGACCTCTAAAATCGCCCCTGCCTCATGATAAACTTCTCCAGTCTTCTAACCCCAGTTCAGAATTGGGGTTGCTTTAGGTGGGCTGATGCCTCAACCTCAGCAGCTCCTGAGGGATGAGCTGCCACTTCTACAGGAAAAACTGAGACACACTGGGAGTGATGGCACACACCTGTAATTCCAGCACTGGGGAAGCTGAGACAGGAGGATCCCTAAGAGTTCAATGCTAGCCTGGACTACACAGAGAAAGCCTTTCTCAGAAAAAGGAAGTAAGAAAGAAAGAGAAAGTCAGACAGCCAAGCAAAGTGCCTAGTCTGGTGTCTGGCACACAGTCAGCAATCAATAGTAGGCTACGGAACTGCATTCCCACAAAGTGACTGGCGATGCACTGCCACCCGGTTTCTATGGCTTCTCACAGCAACCCTGGGGCTCAGCCTGTGTCAGCTGCGCAATCGCACCAGGGTTTGGACCAGAGACTTCAGGAGAAAAGGATTTCGTCAAAGTCTCAGGGTAGAAGGGAACGGTAGTACCACAGGCTCTAGTGTGGAGACTTGTGTCCTACCTCTCCTAGGAAGACCCTCCAAACTGGACTCCCAGTTAGCCCTGCTGGGAAGAAACACAGAGGGTGCAAAAATCAGGGCTGGTATGGTGTGGCCATCACCAACGCAAGAGGGGTTCGAGCTCACTTCCCACCCCTGCCAAACCGCTTCACTGGTGCCCAAGTGCACCCTGCACGCCATGCCGGGGGTCACAGTGCACACAAGGCTATATGGAAGGGAAGGTCGGAGGTGTAAGGATGAGGAAAGGAAAAAAGGAATCAATTAAAACAACTTCCTTCTTCAAGGAAAGGAAGGAAAACAGAACAAACCTTCTACGAAGGCATTTCAAACGACAAGCATTTCAAGCTGAGCAAGTAAAAATGTGCAAGGGTATGTACCAGAAAGTGCAAGGCTGAGTACGCATGTACACAGGTGTGCTGTGCGTGTGTAAGCACGGTGGATTTCTGAGCACTGGCTGGAATGTGAGCCAGAGCTGGCAAGAGGGGTTGGAGACAAGCGAACGCAAGGGGGGGGGGGGCTGCGTGGGGCTGGAGGTGGGAGGCAGGAAGGAACGCGCAGCCTGTACCCAGGCTGCCAGCACAGGACAGTCCTGAGGTAGTCAACTGGCTCCTTTCGGAAGCCCTAGCCTCATTCACATAATCAGGAAAACACAGGAATTTTCATGCTCCTTGAAGCAAGTTACTAAGGAACCGAACACAGGATTCCCTTAGGTTTCCTGTCAGTCTCTGCTCTAGACCGATCAGAGCCCTGATGCCTCCCAGAGAATGCCTGACTGGATTCTTCTTCCTGGCACTACCAACCTCACATCCTTTTCCAGCCCCCACCATGCACCCCACTGGATTCACGGGCCACATCTGGCCCTAAAGTCCCCCCAGATTGCTACCCCTGCCCCTTCACAAGTTAACATGGCACCTGGTTCATCAACGCTCAGCAATCCAGCCTCCACGGCCTTCCCTTGCAGCGCCCGGGCACCCGGAGAACCCGCGGGCACTGGCAGCCTCCCTCCCATCTCACAGTCCAGGCAGGTACAGCCTCCACCCCCCACCTGCTCCAACTCCAACTCCCGGGGCCTGCACTGGGGGAGACGGACGAGCCCCTCCCCTCCCAGGGGTGGAGGAACCAGAGGGGCTGCATTCCAGAGGTGGGGGAGGGGCCGCAAAGAGGGGGTGCAGAGACAAGTGCAGGGGCTGGGGGGGGGACTGGGACACAGAGTGCTGAGGGTAAAGAACAGAGGCCCCAGGAGAAAGAACACGCAGACCCAAGCGGAGAACGGGGAGACCCAAGGGGAGAACAGGGCCACCTGGGGTAGGGCCAACAGGGGGACCTAGGAAGAGAACAGGAAGGCCCCTGAGAGGGCAGAGGCACGGGCAGAGAGCAGAAGGGAGGGAGACACCCGGAGGGGCACCGCTGCAGCGGGAAGACCCTGGGACTGCAGTGGGTGAGACTGGGCGACAGTCACCTGGAGGCCGCTCCAAGGGAAAAAGAAGTGGAGAGGAAGACGCGGGCGCAGCGACTGGGGACTGGGCACACCGGGACGGGACAGGGCGCAGGGCGGCGGCGGACTGAACTTTCGGAGCGGGTGCGAGCGGACACGTCCTCTCCGGGCAGGCGGCTCCGGGGCCTTGGGGCGCTGCTCGGCTGGGGGAGGCGCCGCCGCCCCGGCTCCCCCCGCCCCGGGCCCACGCTCGCGCCCGAGGGGGCGGGGGGCCTCCAACTCGAGCCCGGCGCGTCCCGGGACCGCACGTGCGCCCCGGCGGCCAGCGAGCCGGGGGCGCGTCGGCTGCGGGCGTCTTGCCGGCGGGGCGGGGGCGCCGGGGCGGGGACCGGCCCGGACCTGCCCGGGGCCGGGGGCGGTGGGAGGCCGAGGGCCGCCCCCGGAGCGCGTTCGCGTCGGAGGGTGGCGGCGAGGCGGGACCGCGGCGGGAACGCCCGAGAAGGGAAACTTTGCGCTGGGGGGGCGGGCTGCGGCTCAGGTGCGGCGGGAGGAGGGGGCTCGGCGCCGCGCGGTGGGGCGCGCCGGCCGCGGGGTAGACGCGGGGAGGAGCCGCCGGCCTGCGGGTGGGGGGGCGCCGAGGCTGCGGGCGCGGCAGGTGGGGCGCGGCGCTGGCCCCGGCCCCCCGGGACCGCCCAGGTCCGCGCGCTGGACGCGGGGGTAGGGCGTGGAGCGCGGGGAAGGGGCGGCGCGGAGGGGCGGCGCGGGCCCGGTTTTACTCACCGCCGATCCAGGGGCCGTCGGTCCGCATGTCCCCCCGCGCCGCCGGGGCCGTCGCTCCCGCCACCTGGTCCCGGTCCTGCTCCCGCCACCGCCGCCAAAGCTGGAGCCGGAGCCGGAGCTGGAGCCCGAGCCGCCGCCTCTGCCGCCTCTGCCGCCGCCGCTCCCGCGCCAGCCCCGGCCGCGCGCTCGCGCCCGCGCCCCTGCCCCTGCCGTGCGCGCCCCCGGCACCGCCCCTCCCCGCGTGCACTCTCGCTCCGCTAGTAGAGGCGCTGAGCCGCTTAGGCCCGGAGAGGCCACAACCCAGCCCTGAGTCTAAACCCACTGCAACGCCAGTTTTGATTTTAAACCCCAGATATGAGCATGGACAGATCCCACCTCCGATATTAAGTCCAGATCCTTCTAGTGGCTCCCAAATCCGAGAATGAGCTTTATACTGTTCCAGGACCCCCTTGTCTCCACACACCAATCTCAACCCTATGCTGGGCTCAGACTCACCCTTATATCCCGTATTGGGTCCAAACCCTATATCTAGTTTGATATTGCCACGGTATTTTTTTTAAAACCCTGTACTGTATGGCCCCAAATATCGATTCTGATACTACAGCTTTCGATTATTTAGACCTGCCCTAAACTTGATAGTGACACAAACCTCGACCCTAAATGGACTCTGGTATCAATGCTGAGCCCTCGTCCCTGAATGGCCCCTAATGTCTGACGGCTACCTTCCTCTGGACCCCAACACACTTTTGAACTGCAAGCCTTAAATAAGAGTACCATACTTTCATTACCAGCTCAAGAGCAACACGTTGAATTTAGATTCTCAATTTCAACTCCAGACTTGGGATCCAGTCACCAGAAAAGGGCCCCTTACCCAGATACGCACCTCAAACCCCACCTATCTTTGTGAAGGACCCTAATCTGACCCATCTCTAACAATCATCTTTTGCTTTGTTTTGAGCCAGGATCTGACTATGTGGTGCAGTCTGGCCTCAGTTGCACAGTGATCCTCCTGCCTCAGCCTCCTCAGTGCTGGCATTACAGGCGAACACTACTTCGTTCAGCTTCAGTGGTCTCAAAACCCAAGATAAGCACATTGGCTATGCAGAAACTCCATAAAATACCTTTCAATCCCATAGTCATCCACCCTTCTCTTTTCTGACCTAGCATTAGCCCTAATCAGAGGTTGGCCAGTGCCCCAATATTTTTTCTTTTTAAAGATTTTTTGAGACAGGGTCTCGCTTTGTAGTTCAGGATGGCCCTGAGCTCAGCCTCAAACTCACATCACAGCAATCCTCCTGCCTCTGCCTCCTGAGTGCTGGGATGACAGGCGTGAGCCACCACACCCGGCACTATGGTATGTGGTACTGGTTGCTGCTGGGCGTGAGTCTCCACATCCAGTATTGTATGTGGTTACCGGGGATCGAACCCAGGTCCTTGTGCTTGCAAGACAGGCACCGGAACCACTGAGCTATATCCCCGGCCCAGTGCCCCAATATTTATACTAATTCCTTCTGGTACAAATTGGTCCTTGAATTTAACACTACATAATGCCCCCAAACTGAAATATAAACCTTGCTGCTGAGTTTCTGACACCTCACATTAAATTTAAATGCTGACCTCATACATTTCTGGACTACACCAATAACCTGCCTGAAGATTTAATCCAAATCCTAGTGCTTGTAGAATTCGTAAACTCTAGACAGGAGACAATATTCGAGCCAAAGTCTCTGCCTTCAGATTCCCCTGGCCCAGGCCGTGCTACCATCACAGAGCCACTGGTCCTTCCTGGTCTGCAGCTCGGCCCATCAAAGGCTCTGCTCGGAGAATGGGGTCACGCTGCCACTGCCTCTGGGCAATGAGACTCTGTTAGGTTTCTGGTCTTGTGTGGGGTCTGACTGACAAAATCGGGATCTTTTTTATTTTGTTTTGAACTGTGTTTGGCTTTGAAAGGGATTTCACTATGCAGTGCAGGCTGCGTTTGAACTCATTACGTAGCCCAAGCTGGCCCTAGACCTGAGGATTCTGCCTGTCCTCAGCCTCCTGAGTGCTAGGATAACAGGCAGGCGCCACCATACCCGGCCTCAGTGAATTTGAAGTCAGGTGAGAAATAAAATTTGAGGGTTGTCGAGGTACCTGGATTCTGGGGTTGCGGTGGTAATATGCAGAACAAGGTCTCCTTGGGTTCAGGGACCACAGCTGAAGGCTCAAGAGCTGGTTATCATGTAATTCACAGCCTGCTTTTGTTCGGAACTTGGATTCAGAAGCAGTGCTTGTGCGCCCCCTGGTGTGTGAGAAGGGGATGGGACCGGCTTCAGTGCTTCTGGGCAGACAATGTGGTCAGGGTGACCAACTGATCAAAAATGAACGCTCCATACGGTGGCTTTTCAATCACTGGTAATTTGGGTGTGCCATGGGTGAGCTACTGCAAGTTTTATGCATCCCTAGGCATTCTTTGGCCTATTTTTCAGAACTTTGAGAGTTCATTCCCCCACCCCCATTTTAAGAAGTGTATTTTCCAGTCAATTATGCCTGCTCATTGCTGACTAATGAAACTAGTCGTTCCTCTGGGCTGCGCTGGCCCACACTGCCCGATGGCTACTCTTTTTTTTTTTTTAATTCAAGTCTTTATTGGTTCATTACGAATACACATCATTATCGCATTAAACATTGAGAGTTTATACCAGAGTATGACGTGACTCGATTTTTTTTTGCCACTATTTCTCTAACTCCTTTGCTGTCTCCTCTTCAGCAATCCTGGGGCTCTGTTGCTGGCCTCCTCTTTTCTCATTCTGCCCTCTTTCCCTGGATCGTCTCAACTATTATCAGTCAGTCTGGGACTCTCAGCTGAGCTCCAGTGTAAGTACAAAGAACCTTCCATGGATCACTCCTGGATGTCCCTCAAGTAAACAGAATGTACATCTTCCCCAGCCTGGTCAGCCCTCCTTGATCCGCCCACTCAGCCACTGGGCCAGGAATGCAGAGACCTTCTCCCTCACCCCTGTCCCCCCTGTCCAGGCATCTGTCCTGCAGACTTTGAAGATAAAAGAGGATAACAAAGCGTGCGGCTCCCTGGAGCACATACAGAGAGAATTTCTTTTGTTTTTAAGTACCGGGGATCTAGCTCGGGACTTTACACTTGCAAAGCAGACGCCAGAACCACGGAGCTAAACCCCGGCCCGAGACCTTCTGACTTTTAGGTATCAGCCCACACAAGGCCCAACTGGCCATAAAATTTTCTGTGCATTGTCATACAATGATGCCCTGTGAGACTTGCTGTAGCTTGAGTGGGTTTCAGTTCCTTGGAACCAGAGTTCCTCCAGGAAGCCACACTTGAGCCATGGGCTGGGCTAGGGCTTTGCCTACCTCAGTGGTTAATCTTTGAGGGTCACCACTATCTGAATCTGTGTCTTCCTCTCCCACTTACAGACCATGGGCCCCCTGAGGATAGGAGTGAATCTTGCCTAATCCATTGCCATATTCCTGGGCCCAGCACAGGGGCCTGATGCATCCTGGGTGCATGTTACGTATTTGTTAAAGGAATGAAACAATGGCTTTCTCCCTTCATTGCTCAAGGCAGCACCAGACATGAGTGACCAGGTGAAAGAAGAGGTCCCTGGGCAGCTTGACTAACTCTTTCTCCTGTGGATTTGCCATGTCCTGCGAGAGGGGTTTGTGATGTCATCTGCCCCACGGACCTGCTAACCTAGACCCCAGGAAATTTGAAACTCAGCAGCTCTGTCCCTCTGCCCAGCACTGCCTGGCTTGGTGAGACTAACACCTGCAAGGGAAGAGAGCGGGTTGCCTGTGTTCCTGTGGCGAATGTAGTAGGCTGCTCACTGCTATGCTGCCCAGACCCTGGCTTCGAGCCCCCAAAGCTCCACAGAGGTCTCAGCCTCTCATTCCATTGGTCTCTGGCCTCTGCTAACACCTCTTGTCCCTGGGTGGCAAGTATGTGAGAGGCTGAGGCAGGAGACTGCGTCAAAGGCTTTCAGATCGCAGCATCGACCCTGCATAGACTAACTGGACACAAAGCCCACATTCCAAGAAGCCCAGGAGGCTGGACCCAGGACAGCTTAACAGTACATGAAGGAACTGAGCCATGGCTCTGCCCAGATTGCCAAGCTGTGAGCATTAGGTCCATGGAGGGCTGCCCTGCTGCCCTGTTCCTGGGCCTGTCAGGGAGGGATGTCCTTGTGCTCATCTGTGAAGGCCGAGCGGTGCCACGTGGTAGCTGTGTATCTGCTGTGTTCCAGCCCCAGGGTGAGGGGAGGACCAGATGTCACTTCCCAGTCCCTGTTCACCCTTTGTCCACAGCCTGGGCCCACCGGACAGCCCTCAAACTTCTGACGTCAATACGTCTCTTAGTTGGTCCAAATCCAATTAAATTCAGCTTGAATCCCCACCCACCAGATCAGCAAGATTTCCATGTCAGTGCAGCTTCCCCTCTGTTCCCTGCAGAAGCTCCAGAACTCCAGGGATTTGCATGGCCCTACGGCAGTCAGGCAGTCAGAGTGTGCTTCCGGCCCAGCAGGGAAACAATGAAGTACTTCGCAGTGGCCTCCAGGTATCAGCATCACTCCATGGGGCATCCTGTCTGCAAGGTCTGACCCTTGGGCTCTCTTGAGAGTGCCCCTTCCACAGACTTCCAGTCACAGCCCTTAGTCTCTGGCATTTTCTGTCACACACGTCCACTTTCCTAGGGTGGTGGAGAGCACTGTTTTCCTTCCTTTCTCCATCTGGACGGTCAGCTTCCTAGGACCTATATTGTCCTCCCTACGATCCATCAGAAAGAGCTTAGATGCCAGAACTACAAAACAGACTGTTTACCTTCCCAGGTACACCGTTTACCTCCCAGGATGGGAGAGAAAAGACTGAGGCCTTAGAACACAAAAGCCTGGCTCGGGCCTTTCGTTCCTTGCGGATGAGTCACTATTTGGTGGTGGAAGGTGATATAGGAGCTAATTTTTCAACAGAGCCAATTGTAGAGCTCACCACACTTTCTGGAGAAAACAGAAGCCACCATGGCAGGACTCCGTTGTGTCCCCACTGCCGAGCCTGCAGAGCCACCCACACCTGCTCCTTCTTCTCTCTCTCCATCCTGGCCGCAAGGAGAACGGGATTCGCCATCTAGTAGAGGCCTTTGCCTCGGTGCTGCTCCAGGACTTTGCTTCCCCGGTAGACACCCACTGCATCTTCCTCATATCATTCCCAGTGTTCCCAGTCCCGCACCTGCCTCTCCCAGCCACATTCCCTCCCCACCCGGAGTGGGGGAGGCCTGAGCGCCTCACTGCTGTCCTTCCTAACAGACCCAGGGGCTGTTTCTTTTTTTAGGTTTTTTGAGACAGGGTTTCACTTTGTGGTTCAGGCTGGCCCTGAGCTCAGCCTCCAACTCACATCACAGCAATCCTCCTGCCTCTGCCTCCCGAGTGCTGGGATTACAGGCGTGAGCCACCACGCCCGGCACTGTGGTATGTGGTACTGGCTGCTGCTGGGCGTGAGTCTCCATGCCCAGTATGGTATGTGGTTACCGGGGAATCGAACTCGGGCCCTTGCGCTTGCAAGACAGGCGCCGGAACCACTGAGCTAACTCCCCGGCCCCCAGGGGCTGTTTCTGCACGATGTCTTCATCCTTCCATCCAGTACTGGGCCAGACAGACAGCTCCTTGACATCTTCATAACCACGAGCATCCCCTGCAGACCCCTCGGTCTCCTCTTTTTTTTTTTTTTTATTGTCACATCCGGGGCTTTGTTCTCATCCCAAGCTGCTCCTCTGTGGCAGTGCCTTGTCCACTCTGTCTGGTGGGAGCTGGTCTGTCTCATCAGATCTCCTTAGTTCTCCTAATTCAGCAGGTCTCTCCTTCCCTCACCCTCCTCTGTGTCCAGCTCAGGCACCAAGGTCTTGTACCTTTACCCTTGTCGCTCTCCCAACCCTCTCTGCCATTTTATCACGGGTATCTGGTAAAAACTCAGCGGTGAATGAGTCTTGTCTGCCTTCTTCCACCTGTGCTCAAGCAACCGAGTGACTTCCCCGGTCACACAGATCTTTTTTTTTTTTTTCTGTATCAGGGATCAAACTCAAGGCCTTGAGTTTGCAGGCAGGCAGCAGCACCGCTGAGCTATACCCCCAACCCTACAAGGTTCATTTTCGGCGCAATGAATTAATGAGCTAAGTACTTCACAGAGCAGGCACCTAGCTTGGTGGGAAACTCCAGTTATCCACGCAAGGGACCACACCCTCTTGGCCAGAGTGGGACAGGGAGCCCAGAGGGTCAGCTTACCTTTTTTTTTTTTTAGGTTTTTTTTTTTTGGAGACAGGGTCTCGCTTTGTGGTTCAGGCTGGCCCTGAGCTCAGCCTCAAACTCACATCACAATCCTCCTGCCTCTGCCTCCCGAGTGCTGGGATTACAGGCGTGAGCCACCGCGCCCGGCACTGTGGTATGTGGTATTGGTTGCTGCTGGAGTGAGTCTCCACACCCAGTATTGTTATGTGGTTACCGGGGAATCGAACCCGGGTCCTTGCGCTTGCGAGACAGGCGCCGGAACCACTGAGCTAACTCCCCGGCCCCAAGGGTCAGCTTACCTTTGAGGCAACAGACACCTCCCCGGGCCTGCTGAGGGTTCCAGGCCCCCAGCTCTTCCTTGGAGGTGGGGGATAGAACTGGGCCCTTGTGCTTGCAAGGTAGGTGCAGACCCACTTAAACTAAATCCCGGCCCAGTAATGGGTTTGAGAATTGCAGC
>PVIR01020306.1:0-30786 GCA_004026965.1 Petromus typicus
TATTATATACTATAAAAAACCTTATCGCTTCTCCTTAGAAATAATTTTCTGTGTGACTATGTGCTTTTATATGTATATTTTATTTACTTTTAGGTTTTATATTATTAATTAAAATGTTACAATATGGATTCTTGCTTGTTCACTCTTAAGACAAATGTATTTAGTTTAAAAACTATGAGCATGAATCAATTAACCCTATATGAGTCAAAACATATATTATACATAATTTACTTTCCTTATCATATTTATTTACCTTATCCAGTTCCTTACACTAAACAATAGCTATTATCTAAATGTTAGCAGATTAGTTGAAAATTAATATTATATTTTTTCAAATACATTTTGTGAGGACGCCATTGTAATCTGTTTCAAGTAACTCAGTCACATCCTGTGTATTTAATCAATGAGTAAATCAAATAAAAACATATTTAATCAGTATAAAATATGGAAAATATTTAAGTTACACACTCATAGAACAATAGAAGGGAAAGAGAATTAAGACTTGTTTAAATTCTGTTATTCTCTAACCACTGTCTTACATATTTTTCTACCATTCTACAATCTCTAGACAATACAGCGTATTATATTGCACTCTTATTCTTAGGTGAAATAATGTATTGTTTCCAATGGTAAATAAATAAGCACATAAATAAAACCCAAGTTTATAAAGTTTTTAATTTAATGATAGAGCTGAAATTTGAACCAAATCTCTCACCTTATGTTACTTTTTCTTGAATTCTTCAGCTGGATATGAAGCCAAAACATTAAATATTTTCTAGATCATATAATACACATGTTCTGGTTTGCTTGTAAGTGGCATATCAACAGAGAGCTATAATGCACGATTTCCTATAATACAATGGTGGTCACATGAATTAAAGAATATATATTTTCCTATAAAGAAGTATATAATTCAAACGATTGAATTTTCAATGAAATTGATTAGATAAAGGTGTCAAAATTGCAAATTTAGAGAGAGACTGCTTAGAGTCTAAATATTAAATTTTTGTAAGTGCTAAAAGTGGAAATGTAATCTTTTGAATAAGTCTTTGTCTGTACTAGCATTGTAGATAATGTTAACAGGAACATTAATAAAACATTATTTCATATCATCAGGAGGATTTTCCAGGAACTAGCATAACATAATGAAACATAGCATGATAAAAAATCATTAGAGTGTATTTATTGAAAATACTTCAGAGTAGTTAAAGAAGATTCTTATCATTTTTTGCTAAATTTTAAATCATATTTTCATCTCCTGCTTATTCAATCTGAACTCCTCTGTATTGTAAGTACATCTTTCCTTAAAATAACAACTCCTGGCTTTTTTGTTGAGCACATAATATTGGCATTTGAAAGAGGCAACAACCAGTGTATATTTACACAAAAAAGAAATCTGTGAAGCATAGTATGTATGCATTTCATTTTAAGGAATCATATAGCAGTTTGATCATATGGTATATGAACTCCTCCTTTACAGTAAATTGCACATCTACACTAAATGAACTAAATTATCCCAGCTGCCAGAAATCCACTGAGTGAAGTTTTCTATGCAAGTATGCATTTGTTGCAAAGATGTGAGCAACATATTTTCCAGGAAGTACTTATTTACTAAAACATCATGGTTTTTATTGCACCATCTGTATATGCATTAGAATAAAATAGCATATTTAAAAAATTTATTCAAGCAATCATAAGACAGAAAAAGCTATTCTTTAAGAGCAAAATAACTAATTCCATTAATCCAAAAGTCACATGGATCTGATTATGACCAAACATGGTTTCAGCTGTTTTTCTCTCTGGTTATTGAGAAGGGCTACCATACACTGAATGCAGTAGGGTCATGCTTGCCTGATTATTGATTCTTAGTCTTGCCCCTGCAGAGTAGGTACATATTCTAGGTTGTATACCTTTTACATATGAGTTTATCTGAGCCACCTGTGATTATGACATAACATTGGCAAAACCACAGCCTACAAGATTCATTTCAAAGTCTAAAGAAACCCTTTTTACCTGCCAAATTGTCAGAATATGGGACAGTCTTGGAGTGCGATAGAGATACAAGGACATCCCAATAAGTAAGAATGTCTGTTTTAAATATTCCTTAGCAATAAAAAATGCTATCTATATTTCATCTGTTTTGCTAACCAGCTGTTTTCCTATCTGTCTAGCTAGTTGTCTATCTTTCCATTTTTTTTCCTTTATTGAGTTTATTGGTGAATTTTCAGTATACAGCATGCTCATATTCATCCTTGAGAATTTGTACTTTTACATGATATAACTTGAGGCTCACTTTTCCCACTCCCTTGCCCTCCACACAACTCACACCTCCAAATACATAAGCTTTTTTCCTGTCATCAACTTTTTTCTCTCCTGTCTTTGATTTTCCCTGTCCCTTCATTTCCTCTTTCCCTTTGAACTTTTCTTCCTATTTCACAATATCTACCATAAATTCTGAACCTCATTTTTACAATTTCAGTTTCTGATACTAGAGAAATGATACAGTATTTATACAGCTTTGTTCTATTTATTTCACTTATGAGTACGGCCTCAAGGTTCATGTTTTTAAGTATGAATGTCTAATTTATTATTCCTTATAGCTAAGTAATATTCCATTTTATAAAAGTACCACATCTTCATCTCATCTCCAGTCAACGAGCATTTGGGCTCCTATCAAGTTTTAGTTATTACCAACTTAGCTGCTACAAAGTTGAGTGCACATATGTCGCTGTGATATGGTACATTTAATTCTTTCATTAATATGCCTGGAAAGGACACATAGTAGGGTCAAATGGGACCTCTAGTCTGTTTTTGATTTTCGCAGTGATTGCACTAATTCCAACCAAGTTTCAAGAAGGTTCCTTCCCACAACCCCACCAGCATTTGTTGTTGGTTGATTTCTTGATATGTCTATCTTTCTTTATGTGTCCATTTAAAGAACGGAAAGCATGAGTATGCATCCTCTGTTGAAATTAAAACAGCAAGTTTACATAGCACTTGGTCAAAATGGCTGACAGCCCACTTGTTCTATGGGTCGTGGCTTTTTGTGAGTAATTGTATTCACTAAAATGCATTCACACAAAAATAAAGAACTACTTTTTATTCTGTACTATAGTAATTTTTGCTTAAAGAAATGTTTCAAAAGTTGTGCAAAGTAGTCACATTACGCCTTTGTAGTATTATGTAAAAAATACACAAGTTCATCAATTACCAAGATTGAAATTAACATTGGTGCAGCATTATTTTGTAACAGGTCTTGTTTAAATTTTCACCATCTTCCACTTTTCTGTTCTTGTGACCCAGAAAAAAATCTGGAATCACACACAGCATTTTCTGTTTATCTTTATTCTCCTCCAGAACAGTACAATTCTTTTATCGTCCCTTTTCTCTCATGACACTTTGGATAAGTTCTGATCTGTTGTTTTGTATTCTTTCTCTTAGTTTGCACTTATCTGATACATACTCATGATTAGTTCACATTGGAAGAGGCAGGACACTAGCAGCATAATTTGGAAAAGTCTTTCTCTCTCTCTCTCTCTCTCTCTGGCTACTCTTTTTGCTCCTTGTATACTGTAAATAGAGATGTTTTCCTCCTCATAATCCTTTCCACCACAATGGAAAACATTCAAGCACTAAATCTCCTAAAACAGCCAAAATTAACCTCTCCTCCTTAACATTGCAGGTATCTGACATTTTGTCCCAAGGAGGAGAAAAATAACTAAGGCACTTTATGTGGCCAGTGGTGTGATTACCATAAAGGACTCAAGATAGCGAGATAGTCCTGATGATCCACATGACTTCTAACTGTGAGCTCAGCTATCCTAAGAGAGAGGCAGAAGGAGATTTTACACGCAAAAAAGAGAAAGCAATGGAAGAGAATATAGTTAAGTGTTTTCATTTTAGGGGTAATTCCTACCTCCTTATGCCTCCTCAGAGAATTAGGAGATGAATTTGTATATACTAATCCACATAGACATATAAATCTTGTCCACTAAATTTATTTTTGTGTACATGTATTATAAAACCAAGATTCCATACTATCTCTGATTTTAATCTCATACCACAGTAAGAAAGCTTGAGTTCATACTTTAAGATATTTGTATTTTCAATTTTAGCTTACACATCAATAATTACTTAAAATGTAGATCAACAAAATTTATTAACATGAGTGTAATATTTTGCTCAATTGTTCTTCTTTTTCTTTGCTTTCATTTTCTGGTCTTGTTAACAAAGTAATATTTTCTTCAAAATCACTTATGTTAAGTATTTTCTTCCCTATTCCCTTAAGTGTGGGGATATTATTATGATATTTAGCCATTAAATCAATTTCTGCTATTTATATCCTATACCTGCCCAATCTTGATTTTTTTCAATTATTTAATATTTTAAAATGTAAAAAAATATTAGTTTAATAATTAAAGATAAAAAATATACTAAGTAAAGTATATTTTCTGATACATCCTTACTATATAATATTCCCATTTGCACCAAATTTCTACCCCTTTAAGCCCTAACACTATTAGTAACACTTCTAGAGGTTCTGGTTTATCCTTCATTTATTTATTTTCCAAAAGAAGAAAATAAATATGTAGGTGACCTTCAAGAGGTATTGCACATTTAGTTATAAATTTCTACAATACAGTAATTATTGTTATACTGTGAAACATAGTTTTGGTTCTCAATGTACACAAAATGTTAGGTGTACAATAGGATTAAAGCTAAACAAAGAATGTTCATATCTAAGTTAAGAATATTTTGTGGCTAAGAAATGCCAATCATTATCTGAGGGAGCTGTATTTTTCTTGATGAGTTGTGTTTGTTACTATGTGTTCTTTTGTATCAGCACATGTTAGAAAACCATATGAAGAGTTTTGCTTCAACAGTGATAGTTTTTGTGGGTGTAACGGTGGCATTTCTTAAATATCACCTCAACGGAATTTCCTGCATCAATTGACTCTCCCATGAAAGGTTTAGCTACAGCACCAAATTATGTTTGGTAATATTTCACTCACAATGAAACTTCTTTCAAAATGGAGTTAAAACTATCAAAACATCCCTCTGTTTTATCAACTCAGTTTATGTAATATTGTAAAATCTTGGGAGTCTTTTTGATAATTTTCATAGAGTCATCAACCAGAGAAAATTTTATCTCAGCAAACCCTTTTCCATGAGAGAAGATGCTGTTCAAATTTTATGAAGAGATTGGAGCAATGTAGCTAGATATCAGGATCCACTTTTAATTCTAGGGTTCTTGGTACTTTCAGTACATCTGTTGGTATTTCCTCTCCTGAAGTCTTGAGTCTCTAAGTCATTCCTTATGCTTGGAATCAACTTTTTCAAATTCCTGTTGATACTGATATATTTAGCTCACCACGAATATTCCTACTGGCATTTAGAATGATAAATTCTTTCCAGGTTTTCCATTTGCACTTTTCAGATCCATCAGAAAAATTTCTATATGGCCACTATAATCATCTATTTATGGGTTTTTTTTTTTTTAGCTTTTCCTGAATTTGAGTATTTATTTATTTATTTTAAAATTGATTTTATTGGTACATTTTATATATGCATTACGATCACAATCAACATTGAGTATTTGTACTAATAAGCCACATCTTAGTTCTCATTTTTTCCCCATTCCCCTGCCTTTTCTACAACCGCCACTTCCCTATATATACAAGTTTGTTTCCTTGTGTTAATCATCAAATTTTTTTCTTTTTCTTCTTAAATTCCCCTCTCCTGTTTTCCCTTTTCCTTTTGATCCACCAGAAATGTCTCTACCTATGGAAGCTATCATCTTAAAATATATTTCTTAGCCGGCCATGGTGGCACACTCCTGTGCTCCTTAGCACGCAGGAGGCTGAGGAGGGAAGATTATCTTGAGTTCAAGGCCTTAACTACAAAGTGAGACCCTGTCTCAAAAGAAGCAAAACAAAACAAAACAAAACAAAATATATACATATATATGTATGATATATACATATAAGAATATATATGATATATAGAAGAATATATATCATATATATATACACACACATATATATACACATATATATGTGTGTGTATATATATGTGTGTATATATATATATATATATATATATATATGTATTCTTTAATAACAAGATTTGAAAGCTGAAATTACTCCTTGACCCATGAGCTTCCAAGAGAATACTGGGTTAGATAGCACAAAAACAATACTTACCTCATTGTACATTTCCATCAGAGCTCTTCAATGCATTGTCAAGAACCATATTGAATTATGTTCAAAGAAATTTTTCTGTAGGAAAAATTAGTTCAATAATAGACTTTAAATATTCATGGGCCACATTGTAAATAGACATGTTCCCATCCAGGCTTTGTTCTTCCATTTATAGAGCTCAGGCAGAGGAGATTTCATACTACTCTTAAAGGCCACATCGCCTTTCAAATGGTAAGTGAACATCAGTTCCACATAAAGGCATCAGATGTATTAGCCACTAATAAGAAAGTCAGCTTGTCCTTGGGTGCTTTGAAGTTTGGCATTGGCTATGATCTGCACAGACACCTCTTCCCTTTTAAAGCTTTTGCACCTGCCTTGATAAATCTGTTCTTTAGTGTCGCCACCTTCATCAAATGTCTTAGCTAAATCTTGTAGATACTGTGCCACATCTTCCATCTCAGTCCTTGCTACTTCATGTTGCTCTTTTATCTTAAAAAAATGATTTCTTACCTTAAGCTTCATGAGTCCACTTCCACTTCCTCTGAACACTTCTTCTGAAGCTTCCTCATTTCATTAAGACCTAAAATAACAGAAGACAGAGAAGTAGAATACATAAGTAAAGAGAACAGTCACCTTGGCACACAACATGTGTGTTTTAAGCCTATTGAGCAAGGATATAGTCAACAATTGCTTTTATAACATTGTCTTTAATTTTTTTTTCAGTTTTAAAATAAAGAATAGAAGACAACAGGGCTTTCCTTTGTTGAAGTTCTGGTTTACAAGAACACTCTTGCTGCCTTGACATATCTAAATGGCTAAGATCTCATATGAGAATAAGTCTGTTTATTCTTTCTTTTGAAAAGAGGTGTTCATTGGAATTTCATTTTTTATTTCTTTCTGAAGAATTTGCTTTTTCATTTAAAAACTGACTGTTTTGCAAAAGAGGCCTCTTTGTTTTTGACATAACTTTCTCACTTAGCTCAATCACTTCTACCTTCTGCTTTAAAGTGAAAGATGTATGATTTTTCTTTTTATTTGAACACTGAAAGGCTACTACTTCTATATGGCCACTGTTAGGTTAGACTGTTGGGTTACTTCCTTGGATAACTTGAGTCTTAGTGAATAAGGAGTTCCAAGGGAAGAGGGGGCAGTGAATAGAGTGATTGAAAAACCTGCAACATTTATTAGTTAAGTCTACTATCTTTTTTGGAATTGGTTTGTAGTGTTTCCAGACTATTACAACAATGATGCCAGAGATTTAAGACACAGATCAGCTTAGCATATATAATAGTAATGGAGTCATTTGAAATACTGGAAGAATTATTAAAATGTGATACTGAGACATGAATAGGACACAAACAGCAAAATAATAGGCAATAGTCTTGCTGATACAAGGTTGCTGCAAACTTTCAACCTGCAAAAAGCAAAATTTTAGTGAAGTACAATAAAGTTAAATATAATAAAATTAACTGTATCTATACTTTTTATGTCTCCATCTCCCATAAGAAGGTACTAATTTTCAGTTTGTTATTTTATTGTATGTGAGTATATCATGAATATCGCTCTATAAAACTTCATAGAAACCTATATAATACTGTTATGTGAATCACAACCTCACCAACTATTCTCTTACATCATAAATATTTTTAAATAATTTCCAATATTTTGCAAAAATAAATAAGGCCTATGAGAATATCTCTGGCTCTCCCCACTTCCATGTGTGTGTGTCTGTGTGTGTGTGTGTGTGTGTGTGTGTGTGTGTGTGTGTGTGTCTGTGTGTCTGTGTGTGTGTCTGTGTGTGTGTAGTGTGCTTATTGTCTTAGGAGTACATTCAAGGCAGAAAATCAGAGCTGATGGGCCGGAGATTTGGCTCAGTGGTTCTGGCGCCTGCCAGACTTTCGCTCCCCGGTATCCACATAAAATACTGGGTGTGGAGACTCACCCCAGCAGCAATCAGTACCACATACCACAGTGCCGGGCGTGGTGGCTCACACCTGTAATCCCTGCACTTGGGAGGCAGAGGCAGGAGGATTGCTGTGATGTGAGTTTGAGGCTGAGCTCAGGGCCAGCCTGAACCACAGGTCTCTTTTGAGACCCTGTCTCAAAAATAAAAGAAAATCAGAGCTGAAATTATCCAGTGAAAAGGTAGTCATTTTATTAAATATCACCAGAATTGCTTCTAGAAATGCATATGCAAATGTTCATATGCAGAGCCCTACTCAAAATCACCAATTATACATGTGATGGCTAAGAGTTTGCTTTTTGTGAAATATGGAAGATTATTATCAAAAACATAAAATGCATCCAAATAGTATTATTGGCCAAATATGTTTCAATATCCAATTGCAATAACAATGAAAGTTTGCTACATTGTTCTCTGTGTGAACACAATGTAATCCACTGGCCTATGAAATTGAATTCAGCAAAATTTTTGTAGATTCATCTGCACAATGTAGATGAATGTGAGAATCATAGACTATAATAGGAAATTGTTTCCTTACATGTATTAAAAGTTTCAGTGTTCTTTCTCTGTTGAGAAAGAAGGTGTTTGATGCTAGATTGAAACTTTTGAAGTAGCCCACATATAGTTAAAAGTATCAAAATTTGACAATGGCTCACTAATCAATTGAGAAGAGAAGTTGGATAACATAGATAAACTACTTGGAGTATTTCTGAAGTCATAATCAGGAATAAAGTCTCAACATTTGTCTAATCATGTCACTTTTGTTGCATATGCTGTGTTGGGAAGGTGATGTAGAAAGAGAAGATTTCACCAATCTCTAAATTCTGAAGCAGGCACAGGGGCAAGATGGTATCAAAAGAAGCAAAAGATGGAAGGAAATGGAGCATGGTACTGAAGCACAGCAGGCTGTGTAGAGCAGGAGGCATGAAACTCAGCGCCTTCAGAACTTGTGAAATACAGAAGTAATATGAAGGTACATCAGGATGGATAGTAATCATTAGAAAAATGTTTCTCTTTGTCATCATTACAGAAGCAATAAAGATTGGATATTTCTGGCTGGACATAGTAGTTCACAGTAGTTTATACTTCTGTGAACTACTATGTCCAGCCAGAAATATTAAAGGCACATATACTTGGGCTAGAAAAACTGCTTTTATATTTTATCTTGTACTGTCCTAGACATATCACAAGAAAGTATCTATAAAAATGTTCATATGCATATTTTCTAAAAACAATATACAATTATAAACTATCTAAATGTCAAGAGGTATAAACATGTGGATATATTCATATAATTGAAAGATGCTATATCAGCCAAAATTTAAAATGAAACTAGTCAATATTTCATGAGTAGAAAATATTGAAGAAAGTTAATAAAGGCAAGTTGTAGAATTTTGGATTTAACGTGGTAACATTTATGAAAATAAAGTATACCACAAATTTGCATACATATTTTTGGATTCTCGTCTATATTGGGCAGTATGTTAACAACTTTATAAAATTATATATAGTAAATTTAAAGTTCAATGTGTAGGAGGAAAGAGGGAGAAAAGAAAGGGATAACATTTCAGGTACATAGATTATTTAAGTATAACCATAGCATTTTATTTATAAAAAATATGAGTATTTCTAGAGAGTAAATATTTATTTCCCCAGTTTTCATATGTTGAGTTCTAACACTAAAATGGAGGTATTTATATAAAGATCTTTGCATGTAATGATGTCATAATGTCAGAGATGAGATTAGTTTCCTTAAAATTCAGTCTCCTTTACACTCTCTCTGATGTTTATGGGCACAGTGAGCCAACAGATCCCTATGAGCCAGGAATCTTGCCCACATGAAACACAAAATCTTTCTGCATTTTGATCTAAGATTTTCTGACTTCTTGAATTGGGATGCACACACACATACACACACACACACACACACATGTATATTTACACATGTTCTGTAAAAACAACCCATTTTATGGTACTTTATACAATAGACAGAAAGAGAAAGACAAGCATGAAATAATTATGAAAGACTTCATAAATGAGACCAGGAATTTAGCTCAGCTGTTTCAGAGTCTGCCTGGCAAGTGCAAAGTCTTGAGTTCGATCCTGGGTGACCACATACCACAATGCTGGACGTGGTGGCTCAAACCTGTAACCCCAGAATTCAGGAGGCAGAGGCAGGATAACTGCTGAGATCAAGGTTAGCCTGGGCTACCTAGTGAATGTGGAGCTAACCTGAACTACAAAGTGAGACCCTGTCTGAAAAAAAAAAAGAAAAGAAAAAAAATTCAAAAGTGTACTCACTATAGTAATACAGTCACACATCATTTAATAATAAGATATATTCTGCAAAGCATATGCTGAGGTGATTTTAGCATTGTAAAGACAACATGGAGCATGCTTTCTCAAGCCCAAGTTGTGTAGTTTATTTTCACATAGGCTACATGGCACAGACCTGTTTTTCCTAGGCTCCAAAGCTGTATGACATGCTGCTATACTGAACACTTCAGGCAACTGTTAACAGTATGATATTTGTTTATCCAAATGGATTTAAACCATCACATCAAATAAAATTATATTTGAGGTAACAGTATTAAAAACATCAAGCATATAAAATGGTGACCTTTCACAAGGTACATCCCATGAGTGGAGTTTACTGGCCTGCAAGGCACTGAGTCAGTGAATGAGCAGTAGGTGAATATGAATGCTTAGATCAGCATTGTACATTACTGTAGAACTTATCAACACTGTGTGCTGAGGCCACCTTGAATTTGTATGAAATATTGTTTCTACCATGCATTGTAAATAAGCCTTATCCTACTGACTATAGTGCTTTTGTGATACATCTTTATTATATAATTTATCTTTATCACTTACTGATGTTTGGAAAACTGAATATTCACATGCAGAAGTTTGAGAATAATCATCATCTTTCACTCTGTATTAAAATCCCATGGGTCTTGAACCCAGATTAAAATCATAGGCATGAGTAGTGTCTTCCTGAACATGACTTCTACAGCACTGAACTGGATATCAAGAATTAATAGATGTGATTATATCAAGTAAAAATGCTCTTGCACAGAAAAGCACACAGAATGAGAGCAATTCTTTGTTAACTACACTTTAAGAAGAGGATTAGTATCTGGAATATAAAAATAACTTCAAAAAATTAACATCTAAGACCAAACCAATCAATAAGTCAAGTAGTAATATGAACTGAAAAGACAAATCTCAAAAAAGGACAAATGGTGAAAAAATGTATGAGAAATTGTTCAACAACTTTACCATTAGAATACTGAAGATCAAAACCACACTGAAATTCAGTCTTACCTATGCAGAATGGCCATCACAAGGACAATAAAAGACAATGATTTCTGGTGAGATTGTGAGAAAAAAGAAACCATCTACATTGTAGGTATGAATGCAAGCTGATACAAACTACTATGGAAACTACACATGTCATTTGATCAAGCTATATCATTCCAAGAAATATCCATCAAATCATTAAAGTTAGCACACTAGAAAACACATGAATATCTATGTTTTCAGCTTCAAAATTCTAACAGATAAGCTATGGAGACAGGTGAATAGATAAAGAAGTTTGGCACACTATATATAGTATATATACTATATATTATGTTATATATTATATATAGGATACATATGTATATATATCCAAATGACTGAATGAATAAACAAATATATAGATAAATAAAGTAAAATAGAGATAGCTGGAAACTAAGAACTAAACTTCTAGATATAGAGAAAATCATGGAGGAAGAATGGTAGAATGAGGAAAAAAAGATCAAGATATGTTAAATGCATTTACTAACTTAAGCAGATGAACCTCATCATTTTGTATTGTCAACATACAGCAACAATAAGCACAGTAAAGTAAAATAAGAAATACTTGACACCCAATTACAATGTTATAAAATATTTCAAACTGTATATACCAGTAAAATTACTACCAGAGACTTTTAATATATGTTACATGTAATTCTTGATATAAGTGAGACTTTAGGATGAACATGTAAATGTTGTATATAAACAAAGTTTTCTGTGTATGCCTCACATTAGTTTCCATTTGGAACCTATTGTTTGTAGTTCTTCATATTTGATTTTTCATTCAGTGCTGAATGCTTATGTCATTATAATAAAGTCATGTTGCATCCATTTTATTTATATTCCATTATTAAAAGAGCAAAGCTTTTCTTTTGCACTGTGGCTCATATTTGGAATTGTGAGGATAAATATCCATTTTAGACCCTTGAGAATTTTAAAATGCATCTTGATGATATGTGACTTATATATAAGCAGTATTCATTTCACTTTGGAATCATGAAACAGAATGCAAGCATACTCAAGTGGTAAAACTATCGTCAAGAAGAGTGTTTTGTTCTGAAGTAGAGTAGTCACTGCATGATGGCAGCAGTGCATACAAACTAATGTTAGATGCACAACAGTCAGAAGTTAAAGTCTGTGCATGTGCTGAAATTCAACTATGAGTGAATAATGCTACTATCGGACTTGTCACCTCACTGTAAAAACACGATAAAGGGCAATGTTTATTTAACAGCTGTTTTCAGACATAACAAAAGAGCATAAAATTGATCACTAAGGAAAAGGAAAAGCCATTTTAAATGCATACACACTAATGAACAGCAAAAGCTTAGAAAAAGTTATCTTGTGTGAATGTTAAACATAAGGCAGCCAATAAGCTAGATTAATATCAGACAAAGGCCTGGTTAGAAAAAGGACTTTAGCCAGTGTTATTAGAAACGTTTCATAAAGATATGTTTTCAAGAATAAATAGCAATTCAAATACTGTGCATGGGGAATACATCAAAACAGAAAACCCAACACATTTAAAAGGAAAAAAAGTTGTGTTTACATTCAAAGCAGATACTACAACCCCTGTCTCTGTAATTGATAAGACAATAGAAAATGTGTTAAAAGAATCTAAAAGATGTGAACTATGTTACTGGCTAACATGACACTTAGAGAGTAGCTTATCCAAACAGAAAAATGGGCAGCCCTTTCAAGGTCACATGGAATATTCACAGGAAATGGATACATCTGCGGGGCATAAAATATAGAAAATAGAACAAGTTGCAAACTATGTGAAATGTGTTGTGTGATACATATACAGTAAAAATAGGATAGCATGAGAACTGTCTTTATTTGCAGAAAACAATATGCACACAAAATATTTTAGAAATGTAAAAAGGACTACTGAAGCAAATGTCTGTATTTAGTAAAATTTCACATAAAAATCAATGTACAAAATTCAATTGAATTTTTGTATCTCAACTACAAAAACATGCAAGAAAATGAAAAGAAATACTATAATAATATATGAGATTATGACAAAAAGATATTTGGAAAGTTTTGGAATATTTAGAAATTGAACAATACAGTTCTAGAAAACTTGTGGATAAGGAGAGAATTCAAGTGAGATTTGAAATATTTAATATGAATAATGAAAGTAGGATATTCAAATTTGTAAGGTGGAATTCATCCTGAAATTCATGTTTAAATGCTTTTAAAAAAAGTAAAATATCTAAAATCAACACTTTAAGATTCTGCTTCAAATTCTCAAAGCAAAAAAGAAAAAGAAAAGAAAAATTTAACATTTGTACTAACATTTTGATAGGAATGGACCCAATGAACTCAGTACAAGAGATAATTAATGAAATTGGAAACTAGCTCTAGTCCAAAACAAGTGGATATTAGTATATATAAATAAAACTACAAATTCTAAAGCTTTTTTCACTCAAGGTCAATGTGTTATATGCTAATATCATATTTTATGAACCAGAGTTACACAAATTTTAGACTAGAGCTTCCTCGGTTTGCCATTCTATTTTGTCCCCCTTAGAGACACAAGTCTCATCATGACACTTTGATATCTCAAATGAACTGAGACAGTCCATCCACCCCACTTCTATGATTTTCATTACAGTGCACATTTAGCCAAAAATGGCCAGCTTGGATTTTTGCTAAATTCAGCATTTGAATCTTAAACATCAATTTTCTACTAGTAATAAAACATGGAAATAATTTGTTGAATTACTACTTACAATAAACTTTTATTTCATCTGTCTGTTTGTGTATTTTTTTATTCCAGTAGAATGGGTGGAACTCAAGACTTTGTATATGCTGGGCAAGTGTATTGACACTGATCTACACTCAGCCTTTTAAAAACTAAGAAAAAAAAAAGTTGAGACAGACCCGCACTATACAATTCAGACTGACTTTGAACTTGAGATCCTCCTGTTTTCAGTCTCTTGAGTATCTGTGATTAAAGGCAAATATGTTATAGTGTTCATCTGGAATATTTTTTTACTGAATTTCCACTGTATTCTGGGAAAATGATAAGGCAAATCTTATTACCCCCATTTTATGAAGAAAAATGGTGAATCTCAGTAAAATTTAGTGACTTATCTAAAGTCAGTGACATAGTAATAAGAAAAAGTTCAATAATAATCTTTAAAGTCAAAGCTTATAGTCTATCCAGTTTCCTCTGTAGTAAAATTCTAAATACTCCTGACCATTCCAATGAGATCAATGCATTTTTATAGAGAACTAAGCAGATACCCAGGACTACCAAGGTGTTTCAAAGGAAACATAGCAAATATTCTCTATTCTTTCAAAGTTTAGAATATAATTGGATATTTATGCAAAAATGAACCGGAGGGTGGTGGAAAAGAACATTGCACAAAGACATTGAAAGTTCAGAGGCTATTTCTTGATCATTTTAATTATTTCCAATGAGTAACTAAATCACTATTCTGTATAAAGACATAGACAAATCTCACAATCATGTTAAGTTTAAGAAGGCAAGAAAAGAAGTATGGGGGGGGGAAGGTTCTCACTTTGTATTTCAGGCTGTCCCTGAGTTCATGCAGCCTAGGCAGCCTTGAACTCAAAGCAATCCTCCTGCCTCTGCCTTCTGAGTCCTGGGATTACAGGTGTGAATCACTATGCCCAGCATTATGGTATGTGATTACTGGGGATTGAACTTAGGATCTTGCAACTTGCCAGGCAGACTCTGGAGCCACTGAGCTAAATCCTTAGCCAGAAACATATTTTTGTATGAAAGAAGAGACACCACATAATTTCCAAAGTGAAGAAAAGGATCAGGAAGGCTACATTTACCAGTGAATTAGATAATTCATATAAAATAAATTTTTAGAAAGAAATAATTAAGATACTATAACTCAACAATGAATAAAAGTATTGATTACCTCAAATCAGTTAAATAATTTGAATTCACAACTGAAAATTATCTCTCTCCACAATAACAACTTCAGTCTGATGCCACCTTAATTATACTTTTATTCAATACTTAATACTTAATGAAGGAATGTTTCAGGTCTATGGAAATTATCTAGACTGGGTTGGGGTTTACATTGTACACAGAACAGACAGGATTGTACTCTTAAAATGGGTAGACTAGATCTTAACAAACTTATTTGAAATTATAGGAGAAAAATAGACTTTAAAGTTTTTATTGAATTAGAATTGAAATTATATGATTCTAAAGCTATTAATTAAATGATTTATTCATAAATATTGCAGGTTCCATTATTATCAGTATTTATTTGGTGTTTATTCTGGCATGTCTCAAAAGGTAATTCACTAATTTTTAATTTGATTAAAGGACATGAAATAATCAGTATTTGATTCAAGACATTTTATTAAACCAGTGTTTGTACATATAAATGTGATTCATAATACTAATTACATATATACATAGTGCACACTGATTATATCCAGTCTCATTCCCTCCATTAACACCCATCCAATCATTTGATTCCTCTGTAATCACTATTACACTTTCAGTGTGGTATTATTGGTTTCCACAAATGAGATAGAACATGAGCTACTTCATTTTTCAAACTAAAATTCAAGAATGGCTGCTATCTCAGAATTAGTCAGCAACAAATGTTGGTGAGGCTGTGGAAAAGAAGGAAACCTTCCTTCTTCACTGCTGGTAGGAATGTAGACTCATACAACCCCTGTGGAGACCAATTTGCAGATTCTTTGAAAAACTAAAATTAGAGGTACCATTTGAGCCTGCTACTCCTCTGCTAGGTATATATACTAAAGAATTAAAAGATTAATATCACAGTGACATATGTGTGCCCATGTTTATAGCAGCCCAGTTTGTGACTGCTAAATTTTAGAAACAACCAAAATGTCCATCAGCTGGAGATTGGATATAAAAGTTATGGTTCTTCTGCCGAGTGGAGTATTACTCTGCCATAAAAAAATGATAAGCTTGAAGCATTTATACTTAAATGGATGTACCTTGAGGATATTCTCATCAGTGAAATAAATAGGACACAGATGTGTAAATATTGTATTGTTTTCCTGGTGTGAGAAAAAGATGTAAGTGAGTTATAGAATGTATGTTATATATTGTGAAATAGAAAATATTCAAAGCAAAATGGGGTAAAGGGGAAAAATAATGATATTATAACAAAAAAGAAAGGAAATAAAGTTTATGTATATAGGGGGTGGGGCATTAGGAAGAATAGGGGTATGGAAAAAAATGAGGAGAATTAAGTTGTGTCGTATACTGGGACAAATTTCCATAACTGAGTGCAATCACGATCTGTATATGTAATGTACCAATAAAGATTTCAATTAAAAAATTCAGTTAACATGTTTTGTCTAATCCATGCATTCTGTTACAACTGGCAGGATTACATTAGTTGTGATTGTACAATGTGTATACTAATCTCTTCTCTCTTACTGGGATAAAATAATTGACACCCACAATTGAGGGATAGAAAGTTTCTTTGGGCTCATGTTTGCAGAAGGTTTCATCCATATATGGTTGGCTCTAATAGAAACGGCATGGTGAAAAGGCATTGAGGAGGAAAACAGCCCCAACCATACTGGCCGGGAAACAGATAGAGCAAGAAGAAGCCATCGACAAGTCTATACCTTTCCAGCTCACATCCCCAGATACGGAGCTCCTCCCACCTTCCTCCACCTCCTAACAGCAAATTCAGCTGTCCATTCATCAGTGGATTAATTCATTGAGTAAGTATAAGGTTCTGATAATCCAACCACTTTCCAAAAGCCCTGTCTCTAACATAGGAGACTGGGAAGCACTTTAGATCTAAACTAAAAGAGTGATGGCTTTTATTTATCTATTCATCTGCTTATGGAATTTAGGCTGACTCCATCTTTTATCCTCTGTCACTGGTGACACAGTAAATATGGGATGGAAACTATGTCTTTTCGATGCATTTCACTTAATTTGCATATTTACTTAACACATGTATCTGAATATAGCTCTAGAGAGCTGCGTCATATGACAGCTCTTTTTTGACTTTGATGAATATATACTATTTTCCACACTGTTTATATTCATTAGCATTCCTACCAGTAGTGTACAAGAGTTTTCTTTTCAGATTCCTTGTCACCACTTATTTAATATTTTGATGACAGCCATTGAAAAGGGATAAAATGATACCTTGTAGTTTTGGTTTGCATCTTTCTGCAGGCTGAAGTTAAATATTTTTTTAATATATTAGCCATTTGTTGTTCTTTTCTCAAAAAGAAAATATTCAGATTTTTCCTGATTTTAATGTAATTACTTATTTTGTATTGTTAAAATTTCAAATAACACGTAAATTAGTAGTTATCTGCCAGATAAATAGTTGGTGAATATTTGCTGTACTCTGTATGTTTTCTCTTTCCTCTCTTTTGTCCTTTTTTGCTCTGAAGATTCTTTTCAGTTCATTGTAACTCCAATTGTCAATTTTTGCTTTGTTTCTGGTACATTTGAGAAGCTCAAAGGAATTCAAATATCTAAATCATCTTGGAAAAAAAAAGAATAAAGCTGTCACCATCATAATATTTGATTTCAAGACATACTGCAGAGCCATGGTACCCAGAGCACCTTGGTCTTTTATTTACGTTTGTTCTTTTGAGTTTTTTGTAAAGTCACATCCCCTGTTGATTTTTGCTTTTGTTACCTATGCTCTGGGGGATTCGTCTGGAACGTTACTGCTACACCAGCCCCTTGACATTTTCCTCCTGTTTTATTTTAGTAGTTTCAGAGTTTCAGTTCTTTTATTTGCATTTGATAGTTCTGAATTGATTTTTGTGTGGAATGAGAAGTAGTAATTTAAAACATTGCACATTTTGATATCCAATTTCCCCAACACTAGCAGTTGAAGAGGCTGCCCTTGCTTCAATGTGTGCTTTTAGCATCTTGATTGAGAGTTACTTTGTCCTTATATGTGTCTTTACATCTAGGGAATATCTATTCTGTCCTCTCAGTCTGTGTTTCTGTTTTGTGTCCAATTATTCTGTGTGCAATGAATCTATAATCTTTTAAAGTCAAGTATCTTAATGTCTTCAACTTCATTCTTTTTGCTCAGATTTCTTTTTGCCATTTGGGTCTCAATATTTTTCAATACAAACTTTATATAAATTTTTTTCTCATTTTATGATGAATTACATTTGTATCAATGAATCTGCATTGAACCTATGCCTTGCTTTGGTTAATATGGGCATTTAAAGATAAATCATGAATATGGGTAGTCTCTATTGTAGTGTCACCTTCTATTTCTTTAGGCACTACTTTAGAATTTTCCTGACAGATTTTCACTTGTTTAATTTATTCTGAGACATTTTAGTTCATTGATATTTTGGTGGCTATTTTGAATGCAAGATCTCTCATTACTTCTTCCTCAGAATATTAAAATTATTTATGTACAGAAAAATCAGAGATTTTTGAATATTGACTTTATATCCTGATAATTTATTAAATCTTTTAGTGGAGTCTTTTAGTTTTTTTTGTCTGTAGCACTATACCATCTGAAACCAGGGATAATTTTACTTTGTGTTTTCCCATTTGCACTTATTTCTTTTGCTTCTTTCATTTCTCTGGGTAAATCCTCTAATTCTCTGTTCAGTGAAAGCAGAAAGAGTGGACACTCTTGTCCCGTGCC
This sequence comes from Petromus typicus, assembly GCA_004026965.1. Lineage (NCBI taxonomy): Eukaryota > Metazoa > Chordata > Mammalia > Rodentia > Petromuridae > Petromus > Petromus typicus. Next base: position 19,140 of record PVIR01020306.1, read on the forward strand.
TGACCTAGAAGAAAGGTTTTTGATTTCTTCTCATTTAATGCGATGGTGGTTGAGGTTGTCATACATGACCTTTCTTATGTTACTTTTTGATTTAATCGCACACCAGCACATAAAGTTATGGCTAATAAAAATTTTCAGGTTGGCTTATCATTGGTAATTTCTAATGGATTTCTTAGATATGATTTTGATATATGAATAGGAATTACAGAGATAAGTATCATATGAAAAATATATCCTATCTATGAAATGAATTCAGCAGAAGCAGGCTAAAGTCTATTCTTGTTAAAATAAGGAGAAAAGTTGCTATGCCTAAATCCTTCCATGTGCTTTTCTCTGTTTGCCACTTCAAAGCATGAAACAAACTTGTGAAATTATGGTAATTTCCTGGAAATAGAAATTGATTCATCATATAATATATTTCTGTGCATAGCCTCAGCTTTGAATATATTTAACTTTAGATAGTGCAAGAAGGACACGGTTTTTAAATATGTTTGAAGTTGAAAGAAAACTAGTGTAGAAAAAGATAATTGATTGTACCAGTTTAGAGAAGTAATTTTAAAGATATTAAATAGTAAAATGATACAGTGGGTATACCAAGCCAAATCCAACACTTAGCAGGGACATAGAAACAGAAATATTCCTTTGACTTTCAGCCTTCATGCTTATGATCTGTACTTACTGGATGCCCAGCAGGTTAAACACAATTTGCTAACTATGGTTGAGAAATGGAAGACTTTACTCAAATGTAAATAATAATGAAATAAAAATTTAAATTGAAAAGTATGTCACCAAATAAAACAAAGTTCTTGCAGGAAATGGGAAGAAGTAGCCAAAAGAAAACCTAATAGTGGATTCAGAGTTTAGGAGAATGAAGAGATAATAGACAGGCTGTGTTGATTTTTTTTTCTTCAGAAAATCAAATTCTATTGCACTGGTAGCCTTTGATAATAACTATCATTATTTTCATGCATGGATTATTGTGTGGCCAGTATTCAGAGGCATTTTCTGTAACTTAACCATTCAATGTGATAGAAACTGTGTTAATGTTTTAGTAAGTATCCAATCAACCTTACAAAACCTTGAGTATAAGAAGAGATGTATTGTGGTTCATGGTTTCAGTCCATGATTCCTTAGTCTGCTTGTTCAGAGAATATAGCAAAGCAGAAGCACGGGATGATTCAAAGTGTGTCACCTGATGGCAGACAGGAAGACAATAAACAAGAAAGGAAGAGTTCAGCATCACAATATCCACTTCAATAGCATTTCCTTCAATGATGTAACTTCTTTTCCTCAAGCTCTTCTTCACATCCACCATGGAATGCCACTTGAGCCTCCAATACATGGACCTTTGGAGACATTTGACATGCAAATCATCACAATCACCATTCCCAAATGTAGGGAAAAAATGTGAGCAACTTGCCTGAGGTTACACAGCTAGTAACTTCCAGAGCTGGGAACTGAATCTTGACAGTACAATTACAGCACCTGTGTGGTTTCTTCTAGATTTACCTCTCCTACACCTTCCTGCTGGGAAGCTCTCCCAGTGGCTTTCAACCAGCTCACTTCTCATACTTCTCAAGAACCACTGCAGGATGTGCTATGGATGTAACTTTCTCAGATGATAAGTGTCTTAGTCACTTTTTTGTTTGTTTGTTTGTTTCTGGTACAAAATCTTTGACACTCACGTATTAAAGGACAGACAATTTATTTATTTTGAGTACTAATTTGTAGAGATATCAGTACATAGTCACCTGGCCCCAAGGCAATGTAGCATGGGAGAGGTACATGGCAGAAGAGAAAATGTCCATGGCTGGCCACGCAGGACAGAAGGAGACCTTCCTTCTTTATTCACCTTCCTTCTTTAATTCATCTTCCTTCTTTAATTTCACCTAGGGCATAAATTGGTTGGTGCCACCCCACCCAGGGTGGTATTCCCCCTTCAATAAATCCATCTGCCATTCCCAGAATTATACCAAATCAATCAGTGGATGGATCCAGTTTTGCATACCCATGATCCAGTCACTCTCAAAAGCTCAGCTATGATAACAGGAAGCTTTGGGGGACATCTAGATATGAACCATAACAGCAAGCAACTGACCTGAACAACTTGGGTTCCCTTTCAGGCTTCCTCCAAAAACAAGATGGTTTTCAGCACTTTATTCCAGGGAGTCCTGTGGTGCTGAGAAATAAAACTGAGTGTAAAGTCCTTTACCAAGGCCATTACCTGTGATATAAATAGCACACAAGTAGTCGAGACTCCATCCATAGAGCGCACTGTTGTGAGCCTTGAGAGACTGGCTCTCTGTAAACCCTAAACTTCTGTATTCCCTTATATCCCATCTATAAGTAGTAAGGTGTACTTCATGGGACTTAGTTTGTGTGTGGTCTATCTCATGTTCAGACAATTCATAATCACGAGTACAACTTGCTTCACACTTTCTATTTTTGCCTTTCTGCCACACTGAGTAAGGCATCTGCCCAACCAAAGGTTTATTAGAGCAGCAACACACTCAAAAGTGTCTAGAAGACTGAGCCTATGTACCACGTCACAAGACAAGAGTATGGATCACAGGGGAGCAGTCCCACCAAAGAAGTTGCAGGCTTTTTTCCCAACTGTAATCCCAACACTCCTGTGTATCAAGTCCCATGGGAGAGATAAAGCATCATGTTACCTCAGTCACAAGGAAAAAAGCACATAAAATTTGCTGTGAAAGCACCCAGTGGCCTATAGTTCTAAACGGCATATTTAAGCAGCAGAAGATGAAGAAGAACAAGTACCAACAGCAGAAGAGAGTACAGTTTTTGTAAGATACTTTTGTCTATTGAAACTGACTCTTACAGGAATCATCTCAGTGTTGGGAGGGGTTAAGGATGCTATGATGTCCAGTGGGAGCTTTTCAGTTTACAGAGGTCTAAGGCAAATCAGAACATTAATTCTAACAAGAACTCAAGGTGATTCAACTGCCTGTTTACTTTGTATTCCATTTTAATTGACACATAAATATTGTATGTATTTATGCAATGTGGATATTTCAATACATGTTTAAAATGATCAAATCAGGATGAATATCATGTCGATGACCTCAAATGTTTAATATTTCTTTGGCACAAACTTTCAAAGTCAACTCTTTCAGCTTTTTAAAATATTTAGTATGATACTGTTTACTGTAATCACTCTATAGTTCTCCAGAGCACTAGAAGGTATTCCTGTTGTCTGGTTGTAGTATTGTGCTTGTCAATCAGCTTCTCATTATGTCTTCCTCCTACTACTATTCTCAGCTTGTGTTAAATATTAACTGTGTTTTCTAGTTTTACGAGATCCACTCCTAACCCTCTGTTATGAGTCAGAACATTCCCAAGTAGGCTTTCCATGCCTCATTTATTTCACATAAACAGTACCCTCTCAACTCATTCATATTGTTGCAGACCACAGGACCACATCACTCTTCTTATGGCCAAAACTGCTTCATTACACATGTATACTATGTCTATGTATCCATTATTTTTTTTAGCAGACACTCAGATTAATTCTATTTTTCAACTATTGCAAATGATTTTTCATTTAACACAAGATGAGGATGTGGCTTTGATACACGGACGTCATTTCTTTTGGTTGTGTACCTTGTCATTATATTTCTGGACCATATAGTATTAATATTCCTAGTTTTGTAACAATATCTATATTTCTGTCAGTATGTTTATATTAATCTACAATCTCTAATCCAATGCAATCATTCTCTCTTTCTTCATCCTTACCATCTCTTTTTCAGTCATTTAACAAGAGGTAAGGTTATAGCAACATCTACATCAAAACATGTAAAAAGAGGGTCCGGGGTTATAGTTTACTAATAAAGTGTGTACTTAACATACCAAAAGGATTTGGGTTTAGTCCTTAGTCTCATAATATATGGAGAAATGTTTCAAATTAGTAGTCTAATGATGAGCTATCTTGAGTAAGAATATCAAAGTCAAATCAAAATAAGATTAATAGAAGGAAATTAATAGTATAAACTAGAACAGAAATGGAAAATTGAAACTAAACTAGCAATATGATATATAAAGTGTTGGATTTTGCAAAGCTAAAGCAACAAACATTTAGTCCAATGAAGAAAAGAGAGAAGATTCAAAGAAGTAAAATCAGAGATTAAAATCACAATTTCATAAGTGAAATGTAAATGCTACTTAGAAATTATTATGAAAACCTGTATGCCAAAAGACTGAAAATGAAATAAATGCATAAATTCCTGGACATCTATACCATAATAAGATTGAGTTTTAAAAAGAATTGCAAATGGTTTACAAATGAAGAATGAGTAAGAAGTTTGAATGAGTACTAAAATATGGATAAATTTTCAAATACACTTCCAAATTATCTATTCTATTGTTTAAAATAATTTTCAGGACCAGGGATTTAGCTCAGTGGTTCCAGTGCCTGCCTTGCAAGCACAAGGGCCCAGGGGTGATCCCAAGTCACCACATAGGCTCACGCCTATAAACTCAGCCCTTGAGGGGCAGAGGCAGGAGCATTGCTGTGAGTTCCTGGCTTACCTGACTGCGTAGTGAGTTCAGGGACAGTCTAGACTATAAAGTGAGAACTTATTTTTTTTAAAGTACTGGCTTATTTATATTATTGGATTCTTTTGTTCACTGAAACTTTTGTTCATTTATTTGTTTTTTTTTATTCTTTGTAAAAGATAATTTTTTACTGTCTATAATTTTTACTCAAATATTTTGGCCATTTATTTAAGATTATGATTCACAGTATATTGACTATAGTTAATTCCTAATTATTTTGTAATGAAGTTTTACTGACTATTGTTTTCTAATTAAATTATATTTTTATAGTAGTAGGAATGTTTTTGTTTTCTTTACTAGTATCTTTACTAAGATAGCTACTCTCTACATAAACATGTTTGCATTGCATTTTAGAAAATTTATTTTAAAAATTTGACAATTTTTTCCATTCTCAGTTATTTTCACAACTTACATCCATGTGAATAAAAATCATGTTGGATATTAAAAGGATGATATATGCCTTAAAGAGTAACTTATATTTGTTTTTCTTTTCACTTAAAAGAGTGAATTTTACTTTATCCTTTTCTGTATGTCACCTAAAATAGGTGCCCTCTCCTTAACTTTATTAAGTTTTAAAAAAATGAAAATTTAAACAATCTATTTCTTGTCTTTCTTTTTCGATTTGGGGAAGGCTCCAATATAAAATTAATATCAATTTGTCCTATGAATGAACAGATATTTTGGGTGCAAGTATGTGTTTTTAGTTGACCCATTCTAGATAAGTGGTTACCATAGAAGTGTCACTAGAATATGGAATCATGGTTCAGGCACAAAAATATGAAAGCAATAATTTAGATTTGCAACAATTCAGTCAAAATATCTTCTCAGTAATAGCTCAGAGGATAAGATCACGTGACTACTGACTGGAATCACATATCTGACTTCGACTGTATTTGCAAAAACCTAGACATCAGCTATATTGTAGTCACCTGCATCAGTCAGAACAACGGTTCACATTTCAAGGCAAATATAAATTAAAGTTGCAAATAGAATTAAGGTTGTTTATCAGTCCACAGTAAATAAGAAGATTACCTTTGCTCTTCAAAGTGGTCCCAATATAATCAGAAGAAGCTTTAAAAGCAGAAAGTGGGACTTAAATTGAGAACCACAAAATAGGCAGCATGCAAAGGATGCTGATGACACTTCTAGTGAGGATGGAGCATGGGCCCTGAGGACAGAAGTGAGCAGAGGCACAAAGGGAGGAGGGGGAGAGCAAGACCATGTGTCCCTGCATCCTCTGGAAAAGAAACACACTTATCTCAGCACAGTGAGATCTGCCTTTAACTGTAGATATGTAAAGCTGGTAGGCATTAAGAATTTGTTGTTTTAAACTCCCATCTGTGGTTTTTCTCATGACTGTAATATAAATTTACTAATTCTCTTACCATTATTCTGACTTCAGTATGGTAACTCCCAAGAAATAACAGCTGTAGAGAAGCATATGCAGAGTAGTTCCATGTGCTATACATCTAAAATCGGTTCACTTCTGACAAACCTAAACTTATGAATGAAGAAATCAAATTTCATGTAAAATACTGTGCAATGACATAATATCTAAACAAAGATCTAGACACAATTATTTATAGCTCATTTCAAGTTTAAACATTTTCAACTATGGCTACTGTCTTTTAGACAACGAATACAAGTGTTACTATAATCAAAGTACTTTTACAGTATCTAACATATATCTTAGAACTCAGTTACATTTTTCAGTTGTATGTTAGATACTGAGCAATATAAACTATTCAAGGGGAAGTGAGGTAGGGGTAAGTAATGAGGGGAAATAAAAAAATTGTGATGGTAATAAAAAGGTGGAAACAAAGCTTACGTATGTAGGGGTTGGGGTTGTAGGTTGGGTGGGGGAAAGGGAAAAAATATTGGAGTACTTAACTGAGACAAAAATCCACAAGAAATAAAATCACAATCTGTGCAGCTATATACAATTATGCAAAAATAATTTAGAAGTTTCAGTAACTTAGTAAATACGTTCTTTTAGGATATAGTGAAACGTGTCTGGGTAGTTAGGAATTGAGTAAATGTGCACCTGAGCTTTAATGACATACTTAGATTTTTGGGTCTTGAAATATAACCCTAATCAACTACATTATGTTTCTAACAAATGGCCAGAAAGGTCAAAATCGTTGCCCAAATCTTATTTTGCAATAATCTATATCTTCCTCCCCAGCTGTTAGGGTTGGTATGCATCTCCGTGGGAGAGCTGTACTGCTATGACTATGGGATATCATGATAATCCACCTGTTATCTTTATTTGTATGACACTAGAGGACCCTCTAGTACATGTGTATCCTGGAACTCTTATAATCCAGTGAACCTGATAACCTATTGTAAAATCATGGATGTTGCCCTATACTTTCACTTTATATTTTTGTGTCCCTTTGCAGGGGATCTGCAGTGGAACTGGCTTAGAGAGTGATTCAGGACAGTCTTTATTCTGCAGAAAATAATGCAAATAGCTACAATAAAAAGCCAAGTGCTCATTTTTCCAACATCACTGTTTCCCGACAGCTGACTCAATAGCTCAGCAGGAATTTTTAGTGCCATCTTGCCAGGTATGCGATTTACACTTGATAAGTAATTTGGAACTTGGCCTCTCACTTCGTTAGCTGTCAGAATGTGGCTTTCTGAGAACAGCAGATTGCGCAGATCCTAGAGGGAAGAGTCTGTGCCCATCCTTCAACAGGTCATTAGAGAAGGAGCCCCATCTGGTACCCTTGGTACCAACGCTCCTTTACAAAACAGGGGAGAGGACATTAAAGAGGTGGCAAAATTGATAAGAACTAAGAGAAAAGAATAAGCCTCTTAATGACAACTAAACATAGTTGAATGGTACTAAAACATAACTGAAAATTACATTTGACTTAGAAATGAGATACACTTTTAGAGCAAACTGAAAGTTCACCTCTCTTTCCTTGGGATAGAAAGTAGTTAAATGGAAGGAAAAATAATTACACAAAATAAAGACAACCCTAAGTTCATATGAAAAGGGATAGTCTAATATTGACAACATTACTGGAGAAGCTTGTGAAATAGGTATCCAGAAGCATAAATCACTCATAAATGACCATGCATTTCCAACATTATAGAGATTTAGATTAGTGTTTTATGAATTTTGTTTATCTTTAGAATAGCAATAGAAGTAATTTTCAATTGAATTAAAGTAATTTGTACTTTTTTACGGATCATAGTACATTTTAATAAGAAAGCCTGTTATTGCTAACAAGGGAGAGGGATTCTACCACATGACGAAGCTGATGATGCATCCCTTGATGCTCATTTATAGACCTTAACTGAGATCTGGTGAATTGTTAACAAAATGGTATAATTTGTACACATGTGTTTTATTGCCACATTTGAGATGAAAATACGTCTGAAGTTGCATTTCTAATATTCTAACTGCTGGAATTCAAATATTATTTATCAGTAATTAATCCAAGAATAAATGGCAAGGCTGAAACAAATTTTTGAGTGAAAATAGAAAATTTAATGATTAGAGCTTTATTGAAGTAGAATGCCAGACTTAAAAATGTACTGGATTTCCTTTTATTGAAAGTATTAGAACAGTATTTTTAAAAATTTTGTAAAACTGATCCATGTACCTGAAAGATGATTGGATGAACTGTCCTTTAAAATTTCTTGCAAATGAAGAGTGTGGTCTTTTCATGGTCATGTTTGTATCCAAAAGGACACATCAAAAGAGTGGGGAAAAATTTATGCTGCTATTATTGCAAAGTTATTATTTTTATCCTTAGAGTAGAGCATGTAGAGTAAGACTTTCTATGATAAAAATAAGCAAGAGTTTAAATAAAAATATTAATACCTGTTCTTTCTACCTTCTTCTAGAAGTTAGATTTAAATGAGTTTTTTTTTTTTTTTAGTTTTTAGTTAATAACTGGAATAATAGAATAATTTAATTAGAATTATTTTGTACATATGTTTGGGGATACCCAAATCTCTCTTTTTTTCTCTTAAGAAAGAAAAATGAGTTTACCAGTATTACATGATGATCTCTCATTGCCGACCTTCCAAGTCAAATGTTAATATAATTTTCACTTTTTATTGTGCTTCTTTTGCATCAACTTTACTCAAATTTTGCCCTCCAGTTCTCTTTAAATAAACATCTTATACTTCCCCTTTTTACTATTATAATATAAAAGTTTTGAGTATTCATGTTCTATTTCTGTAATTAGTTCTGCTAGGATTTATCTATAGATTGTAAAAATTGAAATTCAATAAACTCTTTTCAATTTGGTGTTTATTTGGTATTATATCTTTCCCTGTGACTAAGTAGAATGATTGGATGTGTGAGTGAAAATTACGCTATTTTATTTGCATTCAAAGGGGAATGTTGTAAATTTTCAAGGTCAGGTTGGTGTATTTACCTTTTAAATTGTTCAAAATTGTGACAGATTGGAGAGATTAAAGTTGTCTACTGATCACTATTATTAATGTTGAAATTGGAAGAATTAGACTGGAGCTGAAGTCTATTTTTCCTTATTTGTAAATCTGAGTAAGATCTTTCTTCCTCACTTCAGAAGCAACATTAAGTATATTTTTATGATGAGTAGAGTTGGAAAATTTGTGGAATTCACTGGAACCATCAAAATCTTTCCAAATTAGTACACTTATGTGCTTTGTTTTTAGTTGTCTATATAAAGTAGAGAAGGGTCAGCACCAAAACTGCACCTTAAATTGAGACAGTACACAGTACACAGTGGGGACTGGGTGTCTTCAGGGATCATAATTAATGGTCCAGGAGACAGTGAAATAAATCAGAATAAATGTCTCCATTTTAATACAACTAATGGGTCTATCTTACAAAACTGTAACACATCTGAAGTGACTCCTGAGTGTCCTTTACAAACAATTTATCTGTGTGTTAGTGTCACATGTTAAGGTTTTTGAAGTTCATTCTGCATTGCCTTTTCAGGCTCCTTTGATTTGGCTCTGACTTTCTGCAGCTCAGGAAAATCTACTTTATTTTTCTTGAATAATTTAATCAGGTTCAATTTTTTTAGTGTTTTTCACATTACTCCTACCCTCCAGGACACCTTTAAGATATATATATATATATATATATTTGATATTCTGGTTCCTCATCACAAATCTTGTTATCTATGTATCTATGCATCTGTCTATCTATCTATCTATCATCTATCTTCTATTATCTACCTGCTATTAAAATATGAATAGATACTCAAAATATTATCCTATAAAGTTAATTTGATCATGCTGGATTTCAAATATGAAAACAATTTAAAATTATTGAACCCTTACTCTATTTTTATATATGTATACAGTGTCTACCTTTGGGGCATTTAATACATGATTTCCAGACTTTTGACTAAATCCTTCAGACTCCAGTGGGAAGTCAAACCTTGGACTCTTCCTCACCCAAAGGTGTATGCGGCTATCGTAGACCAATCTTATAAATTCTCATATAATTGTATGTCCTGTGTTATAACTGTTTCTCTACTAAATAATGATTGATATAGAGCCAATCCCAAATTTAAAAATCACACTATAATGAGTTTTTATTTTATGCTGCTATAAAATATAGAACCATGAAGGTAAAATATATAGGTGAAATATAGAACCATTAAGTAACAAATAAACAGTGGTATTTTCATCAGAGTATAATAAAATAGCAATTGCATCCAGGTCAGGTTCCTCAGGTTCACAAGCTACAGAAACACCTGCTTATTTACAGCAGGGAGAGTGAGGTGCAAATGTAGAAGGCGGGCCACAACACACTCATGATTTAAAAATCTTGTTTTTATTAATAGCTATTATTCTATTAAAAACCAACTTATAGTCAGTAAAGTAGGAACAACTTTGGCAGTTTTTAATTACAAAATATGTGCATAGCATCTCTAAACAAAAGAAGCACCAGGATCCTTATTTACATCCATTTGAAATGAGAATATAAAACCTATCTATAAATCAGGTTTTGAATTTTACAATATTGTGCTTTTCAACGTAGATAATTAAATTGCTATGTCTTTGTAAAAAGGTCAGACTGTTGGGATAGTGCAGATTAATCTCTCTCTAGGGCATTTGCTCTTAATAACGTGAATCTTCGTTTCATAAGCTTGAAGCCTTCATGAAATTCCACACCATCCTACAATACTTTGAAAATGACATGAATTCACTAAGAAACACTTTAATAGTTTTGGTTAATCACCAATTAACCTGTATAAGCACCTCTGTAATATCAACTACACTGTGATCAGATGTCTTGGAAATTAGAACACAAAGACTCCTGGGTCTCTCTGTTCATTCCTGTCTATGGCTTGGTGTTGGTGGCCTGGGCTAGATGTACAGGATAAGAGACATAAATGCAGATTCAAGCAGAATAAAATCAGTACTGCTATAAATTACTATTAGACACATGTCTCTTACTTTGGGGTTTTTATTATTATGTTTCCATGCTTACTAATTTATACAAATTATTAAGAATATGTTGTGATATAATTTAAGACAATATGCTGAGATTTTGCCTAACATATGACAAAAGCTATGTCAACAAAAGTAAAATTAAAAAGTATAATTGGAAAAATGTCAATCTTAAACATTTGTAAGGAACAAAACCAAAATGATTTGAAGCTGAATTATCCAATGTAAAGGCCCTCCCAGTAGAGGGATTATTCAGCAAACCATTTATATAGTCTATCTGAAAAATAACAAGTTGGCAATGACTTACAAGTGAATTATATTATTTTCTAAAGATAATTTTTAAAGAATTAAATAGTATTTGCAGATTTCTTTAGAGTCATATGCCTAATATTTTGCTAAATTCTGCCAGATTACTCTTAAAATATGTTAGGTGATTTCAATTATAATTGAATGGGAAAATTATTTTAACATTATTAATAGTAGATGTTTCAAAATTTTACAAAAGTTTATACTACAAGGCAGAAATTTGTGTTGTTTAAAATAATTTTCTTGTTCTAAAATGTATACCTGTTTGCCCTTTTTGCACATTAAATATCTTGTGGTTTCTGGTAATATTTGCTGTTTTTTTTGTTTTGTTTTGTTTTGTTTGTTTTTTTTT
>PVIR01020307.1:0-30800 GCA_004026965.1 Petromus typicus
CATGTCTAACCGCAAAACACATTTTCATTAGGGCCTTTCCTCAGTTATAAAAACTTAAATATAATAAGTGATGAGGATGCCTATAAATCAAACACAATAAAATATGAAATTATGTACCTCACGCTAAGTGGGGTACATGTATTTTATCATGAAAAGAGTATGGGTCTAGGTATCCTGGGACTTTCTGACTTCTCAGGCAGTCTGGGAGTTGGAGAACAAAGCTGCATTAGTTTTCAATTTACAGAACATGATGTTAGTGATTACATTAACTTAATCTAATATTATTTCCCATATTTAAAGACAGAATGAGAACCTTGTGTTTAGATTGTTGTTGGCTTTAAAAACCTAAATGGGAATATGTATCTGTGTGTGTATGTGTGTGTGTATGTGTGTGTGTGTACGCATGCGTGTGTGTGTACTCTCTCATTCACACAGAAATGAGGACTCGCTTCGTTTTCCATAAAATCGGCTATGTTATTAGTACAGCTGCACACTCTGTGTCTCCAGGGATTAGAAGCTTAGCCTGAAATCTCATTTAATTACAGAGCACTGACTACCATGGACCTCTTGCATCCCGACCCAGGAATAACACAGCGTTTTCTCTGAATGGTGTATAGTGTTCAGGAGAGAAACACAAGTAATTCAGTTCCTAACATTTGATGAACAAAATGCAAAAATTCACAGATGATTAGAGCAGTCTGTTAAACAGTCCTACTAAAGTTCCTTGACCTTCTTCTCCAATGGCGGCTTAACAATGCAATACTCTTCTCTTTTGGACATTGGGTGAAAGGGCACAAAACTATTTATATCATCCATAAATGAATGTAGCCATAGTATATACTTGAAACCAGGTAAAGAAGTGAAAGGACAACATGAATCAAATGATGTGCTACTGAAACAACACTACTGTCATCATTCATCTTTGGGGGAAAGAAAGCCTTGTGAGCACCTACCAGCTTCCACATTCTATTCTACATGATGGAAATGGTGAATAAGATGCGTGATTTCTGCTCAACCGTAGTTTTCACTGTAGTTATGAAGGAGACAGAAGAATAAATCAGATGATCCAGAGAGTGGTTAGAAATAGGAAGCAGAATGATAAGCTGCAGGGACTGCAGGGTTTCTTTGGAGAACTCTCTTTGAAAGGTAATATGAAGAATTTTATTATAATGAAAAATGTTGTCATGAGTCCTTCTCAAAATTCTCTCCCTCACGTCTAATAGTCAATCCATTATTCCTGCCCTTTTCTGGAGCAGATCTACAAGTTCCTTTTAGTGTCTCAATATCCTCAATTGATTCAAAGTGTTTATGACAATATTGTTAAGTATAAACATTTCAGCATGTCTGCATGCACCATATTCTCTAGATATGATGCGTATAACTTCTGGCTCTTCCCTAAAGTTGAAAGGAGCATGAAAGGTAAACATGTTGAATCTGTTCATGACACCAAAGCAGATAGCACTGCACAACTACAGCTAGGAGAAGAGTTCCAGAAATGATGTGGGAATTACAGTCAGTGGAGTTGAGGGAGTGATGGCTACAGTAGGAAACATAAAGACAGGAGCAGAGAGCCAGCTATGTCAAGAAGAAAACTGCAGAGGGTACAAGGGGAAACCTGGAGTAAAACTGCCAAAAAGTAGCAAGCTTTGGCCTAAACTATCACAGACAGACTTTATAGAAGGAAGAAAAGAAAGTCGGAACTGAGCTTTGGATTATCCGAGCATCTAGAGGTAGGTAAGTAGAGAAGGAAAAGTCAGCAAAGGAGCAATCTAAAAGAGACAGGAGGAAATCTAGGAAAATGTGTTCTGACAGCCAAGAGAAGAAATGTTAGGAAGGAACTTTTAAGAACCAAAAAGGAAATGTTAGTGATTCTGGGGAAGTTGAAATGAAGATAATTACCCAGAAGATCTCATGGTCTACAGCAATGTGGAACCCATGGATGACCTACATAAGAGGATTAAACCTTGATTGTAGTGGGCTGGCAAAAGACTCAAACTGGATGAAAATAGAGAGCAATTTCAGACAGTTCTGTTGTAAAGTTTTACTATGAAAAAAATCAAAAGAAATGAAACATGGATCTAAAACTATTCCTTTTAGTAACAAATACTCATTACTAGTTACCATTGTTTGTCCACTCACAGTGATCCGGAGATATGTACTTTATTTCCATGACATTCTAGTACCTAAATCCTGTCTGACAGATAATGCAATGTCTTGCTTACTTATGAGGCAACTGAAACAAATAGAGGTTCAGTAATCCTCACAAGACTGGAAACTGGTGAGAACTGGAATTGTAGTCAGAAATCAGCTGTTTCTAGGTTCAAAGACACTTGTTTTGTCATGAAACCACAAGAATTATGTGGCCATACCAATAGTCACTTTCACTAGTCAAGTGCATATTACTCTTCGGCCAGGATATTGACTCTGTGTTGTTAAGTGTATTCTTTACATGACGTCCATCTAATCCCACTCCTGACTAATTGTCTCATTCGACTGGTATTGTGGAGTTAAGACAGACCCAAGGACAGTGTGAATGGAGCACATCATGAGGCCTCCCTTTCTTGCTGTCTGTACTGTGGTCCTCTGTGTTAGCTTCATGTTTGGTCTGCTTTCCCCCATCCACAGGATATCTTCTAGCTCATGCATGATAAATTCTCCACTGCTCAAATCCAGGAATGTTAGGCAAGTCTCTCAATTGAAATTTAGCCAGTCTACCTGAGCTATTGTTGCCCAATTCACCTCTTTTCAGTCATCAGGGAATTGTTCAGTATGAACTGCCTAATGCCTAAACTAATGAACCAGTTTACAAAGCCCTGAACTCTCTCTGATGCCATGAACATAACAATCCAACAATTCATGTGTGGATTCCCTTTAAGAGAAATCCATGAACTAGGTAGAAAGGCTCCTGACTTTTTATAGGTACAAAACCAACCACATGAGAGCCAGTAGGGAAATTTGAAATACCCTCTTGTTTTAATTCCTACCCCTCACATAGCACAATACAATTACGATAAAAACCTTAGCTTCGAGGTCCTCCTTAAGGAGAAAAAGAGGAGTATTATGTGTCCAATGCCCCCACCTTCCAGCGGTCATCCGGAGAACTGGCTTCTGTGTAGCCTGCTGTACAGTGCTGATGAGACATGGCACACTGTGCTTACTGAGGAACAGTGAGAGGCAGGATGGCAGATGGGGCTGTCAATCATCACAGTCCCTTCCACACTGCCTCATCACAGTGAATGGGAGGCAAAAGCTCCAGCTCCCAGTTTCTGTTTGTGAGGTAAAAGACACAGACCACACATACAATGACAATTTATCTGGAAGTTGCCTGAGGAATGGTTGCAATCACGGAGCATGAGTAAGACACAACATATTCAAGATGCCTAGACCCAACATATTCAAGATGCCTAGAAATTACTGTGTATAAATAAAGTGGGTGGACTTACATAAAGCTTCTAGAGAATCCCAGAAATTCTCACTGGGCCGCTGAATGAAGGTCTTTTGCAGTACAAGGTCTGTCCAAAAGGTTTAAGAGGTGGCCAGCATGTCTAACACAGAAATACCAACACAGACTGTTCAAGGGAAATGGAGAATCAGACAGTGGTGTCCTCAAGGAGAACAAGAAACATCTCCAGAAAATGATCCTAATGAAACAGCTATATGATTTGGCTGACAGAAAACTCACAAAGTTAATAAAAAATACCCACTGAGGCCAAGAAAACAATGCATGAACAAGATAAGACCTTCAGGCAAGGTTTAAAATGCCAAACAGAAATCATACAGTGAGGAACAGTGAGATATAACACATAACAGCTTAATCTCTGTTATATCCTATAACAGAGGATATAACACATAAACAGAAAAGTCAAAAAAATCAGAAGTGTCTAAAAAAGCAGATTTGAAACAGGAAGATTAAGAAAACCAAGGGCAGATGATTAGGAATTAGCGTAAAAAGAATTTTTTAAAAAGAAAAGAAAATCTAAAGGACTTATGAGACATTATAAAATGTAACAATATATCAATTATGGGAATCTAAAAGTGCAAAAAGAAAAAAGATCATAAAACTATCATGCATATTTTTGCAGTAGAAATTCTGTAAACAGAAATGGAATGAGATGTCATATTCAAGATTCAAATGAAGAAAAAACAATCTACCAAGAATACTATACCTAGCAAAACTGTCCTTCAGAAGTGAAGGTGAATGAAGATATTCTCCAACAAGAAATATGAAAAAGAGTTCTTTTTTTTAAATTGAAATCTTTATTGGTACATTACATATACATATCATGACTGCACTCCACAATGGGGATTTGTACCAGTATAAGACACAACTTAATTCTCATTTTTTCCCATAGCCCTGCCCACTCTACCACCCCCCATATACATAAAATTTGTTTCCTTTCTTTTTTGTTATAATCTCATTATTTTCCCCCTTCACCCTATTTCACTTTGAGTATTTTCTATTTCACAATATATAACATACAATTCTAGAACTCATTTACACCTTTATTTTCTCATACCAGAGAAAAGATGCAATATTTACCTATCTGTAACCTATTTATTTCACTTATGAGGATATCCTCAAGGTATGTCCATTTAAGTAAAAACGCTGTAGTTTGTCTACAGAATGGAGTATTACTCTACCATAAAAATTATAAGTTTGAAAAAGAGTTCTTAAACTTGGAAAACAAAGACTAAATAACAACATGATAGGTTAGGAAAGTCTAAAACTCATTGATAAAAGTAAATACTCAGACAAATAAAGATCATGTAACAGTGACTGATAAATTACTCTGAGTTTGTACCTAAAAGTAAAAAGACAAAAATATGCAAGATGAGTACAACCCAGAGATCTGCTCTACTTCATGATACCAATAGCTATCTAAACAGCAAAATAAACCCGGCACAATTGAGTACATATTGAATGATGCCATCTAGAGAAGCTGAAGAACAAGCAAGACTAGCCCATGTGGCAGAGGTTATAACTATACTAATGGTTCCACTGGTGAGAAGATTAAGCAAGCCTACTGGGATTCAAGAACTTCCTTTTCTTGTCCTGTGTGGTGGTTGCATGTGCCTCAGTACATGTAAAAACCAACCAGTTGTATGTGTGCTTAAGATCTGTGCACTTTGTACTATGTGAAGTACACTTCAGTAAAAGGAAAAGACTGAAGAAACACTAAAACCTAGGAAACTACTTTAGAAGAACATTGAAGGTGAAGATCAGCAGTAAGCTCTTCCTCTATAAAAATTGCCAGACCCAAAATTCATAAAGTCAAATTCCAGCAACTCTCTGAGCAAATATATTTAATGTTGCAGCATGTAAAATGTTCTAAGTTGTGGGCCAGGGATTTAACTCAGTGGTTCCGGCGCCTGCCTTGCAAGTGCAAGGGCCCAGGTTCAATCTCCGGTAACCACATACTACAGTGCTGGGCATGGTGACTCATGCCTGTCATCCCAACACTCGGGAGGTAGAGGCAGGAGGATTGCTGTGAGTTCAAGGCTGAGCTCAGGGCCAGCCTGAACTACAAAGCAAGACCTTGTCTTAAAAAACAAATAAACAAACAAACAAATAAATAAATATGTTTTTAAAAATGTTCTAAGTTGTAAAAATAGACAAATAAAAGGTTCCCAAATCACTGTATAACAAAAAAGATTATGTTACATCTTTTTAGGCTTAAATTGACCAAAATAGAAAAAGCACAAACAATCCTACATAGAGCTGCAAACATGAATGATACCTGTGCCCAGGTGATAGGGCCTCCTCTCCCTCCAAGCTGGGTGCTAAATGGGGAAAGAGCTGAAAGGACACCCAAGCCTTCTCCACTCCCACTTTAAAACTCTTCAACTACAGGTTAAGCTGGATCTGAAAGAAGGGAAGTAGATTCAAACAACTAAGTGTTCAGAGTTATGTAACATCTGTCTCGGGAACTCCAGTTACTGGGGTCCTCGTGCCAATTAAAATTTTACCAAAGAGTAATCACCATGTAACTAAGTCTGGAATTTATGAATCAATTTTTAAATTAATATGTCTTTTTTAAAAAATGAGAAAGCAAGATATGAACACATCATGCTGCTCTCTACCTATAAACATGACTTTTAAGGATAAACATTGGTGAAGGTGACCTTGGATGCTGGTTTTTGTCATTTCGGATCTTTCTGTTATAGAGCAAACATCTCCCACAAGACATTTACCTTTATCCACTCAGGGCCTGCATTCACTCTTTGTTTTCGACCTCTGTGTAAATGAAATTTGTGAAACAACCATTGCCTCTGCTGATGCTGGGAGTCATTCTGCATTTCCATTCATCTCATTCTTTCTGGGGTTCTGCTTTTGGGAAGATAGGAAAAAAAAGCTAATAGAGCAGCAGGCCTTGGTCTGAAATCAGCACTCAGAGTATCAGCCCACATAGGAGCAGATCTTTTTGTAAGGTTGAGTAGGACTGATAAAATAACCAATTGTCCTGCAGTGCAGAAGCTATGGGTTTCAGCAACTGGAACTCACACAGGTACTAGGAACTCATCTCACAGCTTCAGCAAGAAACTATTGAAAAAGCAAGGTCAAAGTAAGTTGTTGCTATAGGCAAATTAAACAGTATGCAAATGTGTGTGCAGCTGTCTGTAGGGTCTTGTATATCTGGGGAGCAAAAATTGAACACATACAGGGCCAGGGATTTAGCCCAGTGGTTCCAGCACCTGTCTGGCAAGCACAAGGGCCTGGGTTCGATCCCCGGTAACCACGTACAATACTGGGTATGGAGACTCACACCCAGCAGCAATCAGTACCATACACCACAGTGCTGGGCGTGGTGGCTCATGCCTGTAATCCCAGCACTTGGGAGGCAGAGGCAGGAGGATTGCTGTGATGTGAGTTTGGGGCTGAGCTCAGAGCCAATCTGAACTACAAAGTAAGACCCTGTCTCAAAAAAAAAAAAAAAAAATGAACACATACACAGGTTTGATATATCCAGCATCTGTTGTAAATTTTAATGCGATCTATCAGTCCTTTTAGAAACATCCCCCACATAGCAACTATATTCCCACTGAGAAAAGAGGCTCCCAGGAGTATGGGGGAGTGTATTCCATTAAAACTAATCAATGATATTGTTAAATTATATAAATATTTCCATGCAATTATCAACAGAAACATTATTATCTGAATAATACTGCACTATGAAAACATATCTTGAAACACACTGCTCACATCCAAATGCTCATTTGGAATCCCCATCCCATAGACTTCTTTTTGTGTGTGCAATTTCCAGCTCATTTAGCAACTTTGAAGCCAAGCAGGCATAGTGTGCAGCTGAAACATACCAGGGCAACTTCAGTCTCTCTCCATGGCCAAGAACACACTGTGCCTTTTGGCTCTGCTCCTGCTGTCCTGACAAAAAGAATGTACAAGGAATGTCTCGTCTGGATTCACACAGAGAAGGCGATGGAGGAAGAGGCACTGACCAGCTCTGGAGAAGCCAGAAGCAAAGGCACATGCTCTGGTTGGAGATGAGACAAGGAGGGGGCGTCTGCTTTACAGGAAAGAATATGTCTTTCATGCTAAGGTATCAACAGTAAATATGGCCTCAACAAAGCAAAGTCTGCACATGTTATTTCTCTTTGTAGGTCATGTAACTATTTTCCAAATCTGTTTTATTTTTATGAAGAATAGTCTTAAGTCAAGTGAAAAAAACTATATTGGTGTAATATGGCATCTTAGGCTTATAGAGTTGACAAAAAGGTTTACTGTTCCTAGACCCTGCAGGGAGGGAGAATCTTACAGGATGGCTTCCCTCCAGGGCCGAAAAGTAGCTAATTATTTCCAAGGTTTCCCAAGTTAGAGGGCTGTGCATGCTTCCCTGGTCCCTGCACAAAGCATTAGAGTATAAGTAAACAATTCAGCTCCTCCATACACTCATTTTAGGTTCCTAAAAGTTTCAAATATTGTAGTAGCTGAAGAGGAAACCTAGGAATGCAGCAGTCTTTACCATGGCCTGGGTGCCTCGGTCTGCATCAACCCACAAGCCAAAACAAAATGAATTTGTCCAGAGCTTGGGGTAGTAGGCAGACTAGGCAGAGCTGGCCTTCCAACATGGGCTGTGGATCATAGTCAGCATCTATTCCCTTTGGAAGTCTGGGAGACTAGGGGACATGAAGGTCATCCGTAGTGACTCCAGACATTTGAAGTTTATTGCTTTCCCCCTACATCTAAACACAGCATTTAAGGACTCAAATGGTAAAATAATCACAGAGTAGAATATCTGTGAACTTCCGACTCTCTTTCTGGTACAACTATTCCCCCAAGCACCATGAGAGAACTCAGGTTCTGCCAGGACAGCTCTAAACCATTACAGTATCAAAGTCCCTACCTATGGGAGTAAAGTGTTGTATGATCACATTCCATTTTATGCTGTGCCTTATCTCTTCTATGTATCTGCGTTCTATATCCCCATTAAGACTATTAACTAGAAAACTCATTTTAGTTCAGGATCCTCACAGGGCATCTGGCACAGAGTGCTCTGTTAAGACATTGACTTCCTAATGCTAGTCTGTGCTCACAAATATTTATTTAATTTACATTGTTTAATACGGCTTTTGAAACTTTCACCTGCAAGCACTGACTGCTAGTAAAACACACACACTTCTAAGTGGAGTTAGACTTTGTCTGGTGAAAGGTGGCAAGAGAAAAAATATATGATCAACTGTATAGGCTCTTGTAATCATTTCCTTGCTGTACTGAGAATTATTAGTACATTAAAAACATCAGAAATACTGTCCAGTACATAACTATAAATTTTCTCTTATTCATTTTATTTATGACCACTTTCTCTTTCACTTTTCTGAGTTGTTTCTGCAGAAAATAAAAGACATTTTTCTCGACGTAGTCCATTTGGAATGAATTACTCAAAGAGTAACCCAGCAATGTATGGCTTATGCAGGAAATACAGCTATCCACAACCCCAAGGAAACACAATATGCACAGGTGAAGCAGGTAGCAAGTAATTACACGGTCTTAAAGATTTTCCACCATCCAGGACAGAATTGCTATAAACTCCCTTGTTGCATTTGAAGTTTAAAACTTTGACTTGCATAAAATATTTTGTAACAGAGGTACACTTAGAACAGGAATTTCTCCTACGTAGAGATTTGGAGTTGGGTCACGTAGGAGATTTGCAATTCAAGGCCTTTTTGAAACTATCAATCCCACAACCTGTACAAAATAGCAATTAGTAAAACCAAACCTGGGATGAGCTTCCATCTGCTAATTATGCTGCTGTGGCCTGAGGGAGAATCTTCCAGCCCTGCACACTAATCCAGTGTGATTGCATCTGCATCTGAATGAATGATGTCAGGCCCTTCTACAGCTGTGACCCACTGGGGTCATCGGCCAATCAAAGACTCCAAGCGCAGCTGGGCCTGGTCATTTGTTCTCCCAGATCTTATCAGGCTTGACTCCATTACCCATCAGAACTCTCTTCTCCCATTTTCAGTCTCAATTTTCCTCTGCACCCTGAAAGAGAAGGAGTTTAAAGGGACTCTAATCCACTGATTTTCAAAGTTGTTTTTCGTTTTTTTCATCAAGGAATCTTCCCCTCAGATTAAGTCTCACACACAAACCCAGGATGTAGAGTAGAGCACTTGCACGTGCTCTGGTCATAGGGGCAAAGATGGCGGGTGGCCCACTTCCGCTCTGACCTGCCCCCACATGGGTCTTCAAGTTCCAGAGCCTCTTCCCTCCATCTCTGGATGAAGAATCTAGAGGCTGAACTCCAATTTTTAAATGGGGCGATATTGGTGTTTGGAAGTCGAAGCAGTCTTTATCACCCAGGATTGGCTGTGATTGTAATCCCTTACCAACGCCGTTCCCAGACAACTTCCTGCAGTCAGCTCCTGGATGTTTCTTGGCCACAATCAACTACTGAGAGTGAGTCTGGTTCCACCTAGACTGAGAATCACACAGCCCTGAGTGATCTATCCAGGGTTAGGCAAAGGGTTGAACCGGGACGCACTATATTTCCTGATTCTCTACCTAGTGCTTTGCTGTCAACAGCACGGGGACCTTCTGGCCAGATAGTTTTTCCCTTTGGCCACCCCTCTTGAGCTTTACCTTCATGGTTCAAGACCCTCTTGTGCAGTTCAGCTTCTCCTACATGAGCTCCCTCATCCTTTACTGTTCCTGCTGTGGGTGCAATGCAGACTCTTCCATGTGAGAACAGAGGCTAATTTAAAGACATCACAGAACTTCCTCTGTGGTGACCACAAATCTATCTCCTGGTCAATGACCATTGCAGTTTCTCCATGAGATATGAGTTTCATTTCATTAACCCAGATGAACTGATTTATTTTTCCTTCTCTTTAAATTGTATTGTTTCATTCTGGATCATGTACAGTATATTCTGTATGACCAGGGCGAATAGTAGATGATTTTGTTAGCTGTTCTCCTGGTGGTGAGCTAGAAAAACCCAGATTTGAGTCTTCCTCCTCCACTACCATGTAGGTGACTTTCTAAAGGACACCTCGCAGCACAGCGTAGACAAGACCCTGCACAAAGAGAGTAAGAGAGGGAGAAAGAAAAGCGACATGATGCTCTTCTGATCATCGGTTTCCTTATTCATAGAATGGAGAGCAAAGAAATTTCCCCTGCAAGTGTTCTTATATGGATTAAATGAAGTAAGGTACGTAGATTATTTGGTGTCTGCAGTTGCATAAAAAATGGTGTCGCCACCACTGTCATTATTTCCTCACCTTAGTGTGATTTGTTGGAATAAATTCTCTTAAGGTATGTTTCATAAAGTTGTCATGTAAAGGTACCTGAATGCTACAAGACACCAATGCTATGTTCTTGGCCAGAGTTTCTCCCTGGCTTTCAAACTCATCCAGTAACATCAGCCACTTACGAAGGGAAGGACAGATTTCCTTCTTCCTCTTCTGATAACACCAGGGGACACCTCAGTGGTCACCTGAGAGATCTTATTTTCCACTGATACCAAGGTTGGCAAATATTCAGACCTTTTAAATGGCTTTTTACTAACAGTCTATCAGGTCTCCAGAGGGAAGTACCATGTCTGAGACAGGCGAGATCCTTCTCTATTGACAGTTTGATCTGTGTAGTTGAAATCATTGTTGACAAGAAAAAAACAGGCTTAAGTATAACAAAATCATAGACCGTCCACAGTGACCAATTTTCAAACTTCAAACTCCACACTAGTGCTTAATTGTGACCCAGAGAAAAGAATTTTTGTGGAAATTGGATGTAAATTTTTGTCACTTGCACTCTGTACTAAAAACGAGTAGTTGAACAATTTCAAAAATCACCACTATTAAGCAAAGTAAACCAAACACATTGTTCTGTGATATTTACCAAATTGTTTCAGAGAACAATTTGCTTTGCTGAATTAATTAGTTATTGCAGTCATATATAAATGGAGCATTTGTTAGATGCCTGTTCAAAAATCTATCCATGTGATTAGTGTTTTAAATAATGTATACAGATGTTAAGTATATATACGAAAAACTACTTCTTATAGAAAACAAAGACCAAATAAATAATAATAAATCCAATATTAAATTCCATGTTAGAATTCTTTAGATAGGTCAGATTCAGCAACTCCTCTTAATAGAAAGCTTCTGTGTGTTTTGGAAGAAATTTTACCCAAGGAAAAACTGGCGGTTTCCCAGCTACTTTGCCTTGCTCGTTTTATTGTCAATGAAATGATAATTATTCAATTAATCTTGTCAACAAGTGGAGTGTGGTTTCATTTCAGTTGTTTACTAATTACTATTGGGTAGATCCTTAGATCCTTGAGACTGTTGTCCAATTGTGACAAACTACTAATGAAGCAAAGCTTGGTTAATTAGGGAATAAGAGCAATTAACTTGTCAGCAGTTCATTCTGACGGTCCCTAGAGAAATGCTACATTTAGGGAATGCATATCACTAGAGCTATTGACCTCTAAACCTTCGTCCTGTTCTGTCACTGCTGTTTAATGGAAAGTCACTTAGTTTGTCAGGCTAATAACTGAGGTAATGAAGTAGCCAATGGCTTCAGCCTGTGACTCTGTTTTCCCCTTGCTAATTTTAGAAAGTTTAAAAATAGATGAATGGGTCTATTTTGGACATCATTTAAAGCGGAAACCAAGGTGGGACTTCAGGGAACCCATGGGGTCTCACAGCCACCCCCATAGCTATCTGGAGCTCATTGTTAGTTTACCAAGACTAGAGAAAAGTTGGTAGTGAATTTTTTAAACTACAAAGCTCTTATGAGTCAAGCCAATTTTGTTTGATTTCATCAGGCAAGGTAGGATGATTCTCAAATATGTTCTTTGATTCCTTCACTCTTTTTACAAAACAATGAAATTAGTTAATACATTTACAACTGTCTTGATGGGGGAGAGTAAGTCTGATGGAGTGGGACTTATCATTTAAAAATCTTAATGAAAATTCTTAGGATAACTTTACAAGCTTTTCCAAAGAGTAACCATGAGCCAGGATATGATTGCTCATATCTTGCATCTTCCATTTTCAGGGTAAATTCTGGGCAGAATATCCATGTCTAGACTGTAGCTAATTGTGATGAGATTGGAGATATTTCACTGGACCAATTTGCTTTTTCTTGTCTCCTCCTTCCGACGAAAGGCTGGGAAAACTGTGACAGGAAAATACAAGCTTGAATCTTGCAAGACCAGTCTTGGCCCCAGGCTCTGATCTGTCTACTGCATAGCATTTATCTTTACATTTTTCCTTGGTCTTATTGTTAAAAAAAAAAAAAAGGAGGTGGGGGGAGAGAAAGAAAAAGCTGAGAATTTAGCTCAAGTGATACCGTACTTACCTTGGAAGCACAAGGGCCCGAGTTCAATCTCCCATACCACAAAAAAAACCCCTCTGTTTTCTAAGTTTAAACCATTATAGCAAATACATAGATTATAAGAGAAACGTGAAACCAAAAATTAAAATGGAGGCAACTACTCTCATCTCATCATGCTGGAGTTTAGCTGAAGTTGTTGTTGATAGTAGAGCTCATAGTGTTGATCTTGTCAGAACTCAAGAAGGCAAAAACACAGCAGGCTTACCCCCATCACCCTTCATCCTCGAGTTCTGAGCCAAATGAGAAACATGACAAAGGGGTAAGGTGGGTGAGAGCCTGTGCCAGCTCTATTTCAAATACATAATGTTCTGTTCAGATTTAACTGTACTCCCCAAGAAAATTACCTTGGTAATTTAAAAATAAATCAACAAACATGATACTCTATTAAATATTATATCAGAGAGAGTATTGGTTGTAGAGAATATGGCTCCTGTCATAAACAAGCAGAACTCCTAGTAGGAGTAGACCCCAGAATTACAAAGCCTTACATTTCTTGGATTGCTAGACCATATTACATACAAAAAGTGCCCATGTGAACCAGGAACCAAAAAGTTAATGGACAATATGTCTGCACACTAGGGAGGACAGCCTTGGCATGGCACAGCCTCTGAGTTCAGTCATCAGGTGAAGTTACTCTTCTTCCCAGAGAACAGTAAGGACGGGGCAGGGACACAGGTGCACTTTCCAAGCCAAGTTCCTGCCCTTGGAGGAAGGGAAAACCATTTCTCCCAACAGATGTTCCAGGCAAAGCTTTCCCATACAGTAACACTTTTAGGGAATCATTAAGAAACTGAGTACAATAAAATCTGAATTAAACTTTATTAAGGTGATTGACTTTTCCAGTGTTAGTCACAAAAAAACCCTATAAAACAAATTATTAGTATCTGTACTATTTTCAAGAGATTATTTTGATTCCCAAGAGAATGCACTCATTTTAGGTTATTCCAAAGCACCTTTTTAAATTAAAAAAAAGAAAAAAGGCCATGCTAGTTGTAGACATTTTTAGCTGTTGAAGCAATTGAAACATGCACAGATATTTTGTTCCTGCTAGAACGGTGAAATTATTTACTCAAAACTGTTTTTATTTTGTTTCTCAATACACACATATGCTCCCATGTTCTACATTCATTTTATTGAAAAGTAAAGAAAGTTTGTAAGGAAAAGGAGCAATGGAATGCATTACTTTCCTCTTCTTTTCATGTCAATATTTTTAGCATAGCTGAATGAATAATACTGGGAAAGTAATGAAGTCACAGAAGAAGAAATTAGAGGGTTGCCTGATCACGTTTCCTAAATACTATTTCATTCTCCTTGTATTTGAAATAAATCTTTGTACAGGAAATGTGGTCTTTGGGAGCTGTTAGCATGCCCTCCCACCTCCCTGCCTTTGCCACACAGACATGGGTGTGGTGTGTTTACCTTGTGCTTGCTTTGAGTCTTGTTGAACTTCTGTGCATTTCAGGGCCCTCACAACTCCTGCTTGGGCAACATCTTGAATGTTTTCTATACATGTGACATCGAGCTGTTGCACACACAGTATCTCCTTTACTCGGAAGTGAGCTTGTTCTACTATACTTTATAAAACACAAGTGCAGACAAAAAATTGCAAAGAGAGGGAGCAGAGCAACAAAACAAGTGTGGTGCACTTTTGAGCACAGGCGGGACCCATGCATGGTACAGCTTGTATGCTTATGGGACCTGTGCTGAGCAGAAAGGTGGACCTAAAGGATTGTGAGCTACACAGGAGCCACAAAAAGGTTGAATGCTAAGATAATGGACTGGCTCTAACTTGTGCCAGGAGGCAGAAGTACCAACAACCAATGGGCCTTGTACCAACAGAAACTAAACTGCTGGCCAGCATAACTGGGATCATTTATTACTCAATTAATACGGTGTAATTCTTCTTAAATTGTTCAGAGTTTTACAGACCCAGTTGAGTCTTTGTGTTCAATTACTTTCCATTGTGCACAAAAAATAGGCATATTTTTCCTCCACTTTTATGACCATCTGGCAACAACCAGTCTAGTAAAATAAAAGTTTATGATAATTTTTAAACTGATTTCATAAAATTGGATTAAAGATGTTAGTTTCGTAAATCGAACAGCTTTCAAAGTCCTCAGACGCCATTCCATGTGTGATCATTACAAAGTTTGCAAAGTGCTTTTGTTTACAAAATCTCTGTTTAGTAATAACCCTGTGGAGTGGGATAGCAGGTATGCTCACCTCTGTATTGATGTGCTCACCAAACATGGGCTTCAGGCCTCTGACATGCACTGTATGAGTTGTGTCTCCCCAGGGCCTGAGCAGAATCAAGGTGAAAGCACTTGATCTGAGGGCAGTCAGAGGGTCATCGGCTGGATAAGGACCCAGTGTGACCAAGTTGAAAAGATGACCTAGGACACCTGGTTGTGTCTCTGAGGAGAGTGACTGTGGTCTCTCCAGCACTGACCTCTTGACACAGGTCAGGTTGAGTCTGCACATCTCTAAAATACACCAGTGAGACTTTTTCCCAAATTGTTCCTTTCTCGGTCTTCTCTGTCATAGCAAAAGGCACTTCCATGCACTTTTTCGCCCAGCCAAAATCCTAGGAATCACCTTTGGGTCTTTATTGTCCCTCCCTCTGATCTATCAGCAATTTTTTTCAAGTCTATCTGCTTCTTATTCACCACTGGCCTCTCTGACTCAATCATGTCTTTCCTAACTCCATGATAGCCTCAAAGCTTGGCTTTCTACTTCTGTTCTTGCTCCTTTCTTTGCTAATCCATTCTGCACACAATAGCCATTGTTATCGTTCTAAAATGTTACTCAAGCCCTACCACTAATAATTTTTCAGAGGTTCTTCTTATTTCCACAGGTCATTTCTCAACCTACAAAGCTCTGCATGATATGAAATTTGTATTCTTCTCCAGCCAGACACATATCAATCCGTTCAACTATCCTGGTTTTCTGGTAATACCTGGAATCCATTAAGCACTCTCTGCCTCCAGCCCTTTGCCTTTGCCAGTCCGTCTGCCTGCAGAGTTCCTCCAGTAGCTCTTTGCAAGGCTTATTTGAAGATCATTTTCAGAGGAACTAGCTTAAATGTCACCTCCACACAGAAGGAAGCTCTCACTGACCACCTCACCATCCCTGTTCCTTCCCATCCCTCCCATCTTGAATAGTTCACAGTCTGTTATTACTGTCTCTTTGATTCTTTCTCATGAATACATGTTCAGTGCAGGGAAGGGCCTTGTTTCAATTGTTTGCTGCTACATCAGTAGTATAGAGAATAATACTGGGCATATAATAGATACCGGATAATTTAGTTCAGTGAAACTAAGGAAGAGGTCAAATGTGTATAATTAAGTTGTCTGGTATACTGAAGGCTAGGACAATTTGAGGGACTGTGTGCAAGATAAAGATATAAAAATTATGCACTAGGAGAAAGCAAACAGGAAAGTTTGGAAAAATAAGCCAAAATTTGATGAGGGGACAGGCTATAGAGTTGCCTTCAGATGGAATCGTGTCCCACTAATACACTCACGACAGATATGTCTCCACAATAATATCTTCTTTCAAGGCACCAACTTAAATCCTAACGTTTATAAAATTAAAGAGCTGAAGGTATCCTCAATTTTGCCTTCTGCCAGTTTGGAATCTTTCCATCAAGACTATTTTTGCTACAAGTGACAGATTTATAACTCAAACTAGCTTGAAGGATTCAAATGAGTATTTATAGATTCACAAAACCAGGAAGTCTAAGGGTATGACTGGCTTAAATACAACTGGCTCAGCAGCTCAGATTTTGTCATCTGCTAACTGTACACACACCTCTATCTGTTACATATAGATATTGTAGATGTGCATATGTTTTCATATATCCTTACTTCTTAAAATCATTTCTCACACTGTTCATTCTCAGGAAAGTTACCACCCCTTGGCTGGAAATATAACCATGATCACCCCAAACCCAGATGCATACAGCTCCCAGTTCAGAAGGAAAAAGTACCCTCTCCTTCTCAGTGTTCTCAGTGGATTTCATAGGACTTTTGTTCTTCGCTTGGTTCACATAGTTCAGGGGTCATTATGAATGGGCTCCTGGATGTCTTACCCCACACTGTGGAGAGGAGGGTGGCACAGGGACAGACAGATCATTAAGACCCCATGGGGCAGGTGAGACATGGCTTCCCCACAAAAGAGATGCTGGCAGGGGAAAATGACATGTCCTTAAACCTAGTGGAGCCACTCCCACACATTTTGTGATCCTTGGAATGTGCCTCATTCTCCCACGTGATGAGGGCTTGCCTTAGTATGCGCTTTGCGGTCTCTTCCCTCTTGGCTGCCTGAGGATCTCAGATGGGATGGTTGCTCTCACAGCACTGCCTGTGTGATGCCACAGAATCCCACTGCAAAGCCCACACTCCTTGCCTCTTTCTCCCCATCTGTCTTTCTTTGAGAGCCTGGGAAAGTCTTGACTTCAGAGACAGCGAGTGAGTGCTCAATCCAATAGTTGCTTCAGGGGAAAAACAAAGTATACTATTATTTCAGGTTCAAAGGTCACACAGGCAATAAGTTGGAGTTCAAATTAGAATATTGTATCTTTCCTTGGGCCTTGTCTTCCATAGTTTTGTGGCATTATAATTATAGAAGATGCTCATGAAGAAAAAGTGTGATGTTCTCTGCTATTACAGCAAGAGCCGTCATTTGGAGATTAATGTTGAAAAAAAACAAAACAAGTCTCCACTGAATGAATAAATAAATACAAAAGATCACAAAATGTTCTACTGAAGTATATTGTATCACTGGAATCGTGATAACTGGGGACCATTTTTCTATTTTAAAGTTCTTTTCATGATCTTTTTAGAAGTCAGTATTCCAAGTAAACATTTATCTGACATACACTTATTTAATTGATGCTAAATAAAAGCTTGCCTGTACCAGTGTCTGGGAACAAAAAGGTACATAAGATATGTTCGTTGGCACTTAAGAATACATAGTCAATAAAAAGAGTCATACATAGCATTCTGCATGTTCATTTAATGCAGGTAAATCGTGTCACTTTTATGTTCAAAAACATCCACTGGTTTCTTTATCACTCAGTGGTAACCTCCAAATTCTTTACCACAATATATAAGGTGCTCACAACATGGCCTTCTTGCACTCTTCTGACTTCTTCCTCGACCACCTCAGCACTCCCAGACCTCTACTTCCTGCCTTAGAATGTCCATCTTCATGTCTGAAATGTTTCTCCTCCCAGATTCCCATAGTTCCATCACTTCCTGTAGGTCTCTGCTTTAATGCCTTTGAATTGAAGAGGTTTCCTTTCCAGATTCACTTCCCAGCATCTTTCTTTAACTCTTATACTTACTGCTAATTGATTATGTACACATTTGTTTCTATTGTACCTAATTTTGCATCTGTCTGTTTCTCTCCTACATACTCACTCACAAATACGTGTACTCATTTAAAATCCCCATATAAACTCACAATTACAAATTCTGAAGCATGAACTGGCTATTTTATTTATATTAAATAAGTAGTCATAAATGAATTAGTCAATCAATACATGTTAGACATATTGTAATAGAAACTTTATTTAAATACACTGTACTCAGTTTTAATAATTATTCTCTTAACTATACTTGTGAGAGCTATTATTAATAAAAACTGAATCTTGATATTGTGACTAGGGCCTATATGTTGTTGGTAAAGATATTTCTTATTTCTGGATATCCATTTAAATTAGACAGTAGGCTCAATGTTATGAAAGACACAAAGTGATTTAGGCTTAAAGCAAACTTTGGTTTCAGAAGAGAGAACATTCATAATTGATTTTTCAAACAGACCCAAATGGTTAATTTTTTAAAAATTTTTTAATCTTTACTGGTACATTACATATATACATCATGATTGCACTCCATAATGGGAATTTGTACCAGTATAAGACTTTTTTTAGCTAGCTTATAGTAAATTTACAAAACATTGAATTTCATTGTGACATTTTTGTACATGCACATAACATTTTCATCATCTCCATTTCCTCTACTGTCTTCCCTTACTCTCCCTCTCTTTATATCCTTTATCTGTTTAAGAATTTGTTGGGCTGGGGATATAGCTCAGTGGTTCCAGTGCCTGTCTTACAAGTGCAAAGGCCTGAGTTCGATCCCTGGTAACCACATAACAATACTGGGCATGGAGACTCACGCCCAGCAGCAACCAGTACCACATACCACAGTGCCAGGCATGGTGGCTCACGCCTGTAATCCCAGCACTTGGGAGGCAGAGGCAGGAGGATTGCTGGGATGTGAGCTGGAGGCTGAGCTCAGGGCCAGCCTGAACCACAAAGCGAGACCCTGTCTCAAAAAACCTAAAAAAAAAAAAGAATTTGTGAAATGAGTTTTTGAAGAGAAATCATGTCATGAAGGCATGAAAGAATCAGAGAAGTCTTCCTGAATACATACCTCTAAATTAGTGTTTGAGTCAGGAACTGAAGCATAGGTGAACATGTGGGAAAGACAACAACCCTCAGAAGGCACACAGGGAGAACAAAGCCCTGAGGCCCCAGGAGAAGATCTAGTCCGCTTCACTAACACCCCTGGAGGGAAGAACATGAAGATATAATCATCCAGTGAGATCTTAGGAACAGTGAATATGCTCAACATTCTTGGATGGATAGTAGAAGGCAAATGTGTAAACCCCATCTTTCAGCCTGCAGTAAACTAAAATTGAAGTAGAGTAAGGAACTAAAACAGAACTGGTAAACTTGTTGAAAGATAGGTTAGGTAGAACTCTTGGAAACATTGGCTTAGGGAAAGACTTTATGAGCACAACCTCAGTAGAACAAGAACTAGAAAAAATGAACAACAATTGGAATCTCATATTATTAAAAAGCAAGAGAAACCATCAACAGAGCAAAAAGACAACTTACAATTTGGCAAAAAATTTTACCGGCTCTTCCTCAGGCAAAGGACTACTATGTAGAATATATAAAGAGCTTAAAAAATCGGATTTAATTAAAAAATGGACCTCTGAAACAAGCATATATTTTTGGATGAAGAAATAAAACCAGCAAATAAACATATGAAAAAATGTTCAACATCACTGGTCATTCAAAAGATGCAGATGAAAACAGCACTGAAATTTCATCTCACTTCACAAAGTCAACCAACAACAAATGCTAGCGGGGCTGTGGGGAAAAAGGAACTCTCCTCCACTGTTGGTGAGAATGTAGATTGGTACAACCACTATGAAGATCAATGTGAAGATTATTAAAAATCTAGGATTAGAGGTCCTATTTGACGCTGCTATTTCCCTCCTAAGTATATACACACAAGAATTAAAAGAATCATACCACAGTGACATGTACATCCATGTTTATAAGAACATAGTTTGTAATAGCTAAATCTTGGAAACAGCCCAAATGCCCATCAATGGGAGACTGAATAAAGAAGATGTGGAGTTTTAAAAAATAAAATGGAGTATTACTCAGTCATAAAGTAAATTAGAGACATTTATAGCTAAATGGATGCACCTGGAAGCCATACACACAAGCAAAATAAATAGGACACTGACATGTAAATATCAAATCATTTCTCTCTTATGACAGATTAAAGGCATCAAGGAGATCCAGAATGAAAGGCAGGTGTTGTGAACAGGAAGAAAATGCTCAGAGGGAAAGGAGAACTAGATAAAGGCAGGAGAAAACAAAGAAGGGGAAGAAAAAACTTAATGATAAAAGGAAAAAATGGAAACAAAGCTTATTTATATAGGAGAGTAAAGGTTGAATGGAGGTCAAGGAAACAGAAAAAAATAAGTTAAGGTATATCATGAACAGGTACAAATTCCCAATGAGCAATATAATCATAATGTATTCCAATAAACTGGACTTATTGAAAAAAATAAGAGGCTCAAAATGAGAAAGGAGCTTTTTCTGAAACGCTGCACTGAATTTCCTATTCCCCTGTGTGGCAATGAGGGATAAGAGAACATTAGCCATGTGTATCTACATCACAGGATGGAATGCGAACATCGGCCCACTACCTGTCTGCAGATGGCCCACAAACAAGAATTTTTAAGTAATTAATTTGTTGAAAAGAATCAAAACAAGAATGCTACTTTGTGATAAGAAAGTATATGAACTTCAAATTTCAGTATCTATTGATAAGGTTTAATTAGGTCATAGCCACTCATATAATTTATTGTATTATCTGTGGTTGTGTTCATGCTATAATAGCAAAATTCAATACAAAGCAAAAAATATGTACCACTTGCTCATTTACAGAAAATAGTTTTGACCCTTGAGCTACAGACAAGATTGTAACAAGCTTTCCGTGGGAAGCAGTCTGCCCTAACATTCAGGCTGGCGACTGACTCATTCTAGAGAGCTGATGAATGCCTCTCATATCACCATCAAGCTAAGAAATGTAGTATTACTGTGTATGCCCCAGAATTTGTGCTTCTATCTACTAATAAAAAACGGAAAGCACTAATTTCTTTGTATTTTTGCAAGACTGCTGCTTACTTAGTTTGATATTTAGCATATGAATTCTACAAAAGATTTTTTAACAGAAACTCCCTGCCATAATGAGAATTTATCATACCCCCAAAAAGAAGTAATTTTGTAAGCTTTTTATAAAAATATGAAATCTTGAAAATTACACTAATGTGCCATTCAAACTTTAAATGCCAGTACATAAAAGAGTGAGTTTTCTAGCATGGAAATAAATTAAGGATTAAAAAGTTCTAAACCTTTTGAAGATCAAGTCAGAGTTAACATAACATTAGTCTTTAAAAACTTCTAAATTTAATATTCAGACAAACAGATTGATATAGTACATTTTACAAAATAAGATGTTGCGTGTTCAAGGGACAACAGAGGAAGATCACTGCTAAATACCCCAGAACCTCGGTTCGGATCAGCCCCTCAGCCATTTCGCACGGCCACTTCCCGAGTGGAGGAGGAAGGAGGGCGGGGAGCGGACAGGTCCACTGAGGGCAGCGGCCGGGGGCAGGAAGCAGGGTCCCGGGCAGAGGCCAGGTCCAGGCCGAGCGACAGGGCCGGAGGCTCATGGGCGTCAGTTCCCTAGGAGCCATCTCCACACTCAGATCCGTCGGGGCGGAGCCACCGCAGGGCTTCGGTGCAGACAGGGCCTGGGCTGGGGAAAGAGTCGTGCTTCCAGCTCATCTAAACCTCTGAGAACCTAGGAAAGCATTGTAAGAGGAAACATATCACAATCAATGCTCACATTATGAAAACAAAAGCTCAAATGGAAAACTATGAGAAATTTTAAAATACTTGAAAAAGAAGAGCAAACCAGCCCCAAATCAAAATTAAGGAGGAAAATTATAAAGAGCAGATATCAATGAAATTGAGACATAATAAATAATTTTTTTAAATCTACTAATTGAAAAGCTGGTTCTTTGAAAGAATAGATCTTAAGAAGCTTCTAGCCAGACTTACGGAGAGAAAGTAAGATAAGACTGTCATCAATGCAGTACGAAATGAAAATGGTGAGACCGCCACCGACGCTGGAAATTCAGAAGATAGTAACTACTCCAACAATTATATTGCAACAATTTAGCGAATTTTGAAGGGATGAAAAGATTCTTAGATACATTAAAAACTACCAAAACTAACCCAAGAAAATATAAATAAGCTTAACAGCCCAATAACAATGAAATTGACACAATAATGAAGAGTCTATGAACTAAGAAAAGCACAGGATGTGATGGGTTCACTGCTGAGTTCTACAAGACCTTAAGGATATTATAATGCCAATACTCCTCAGACTCTTCAAAGAAATTGAAAGGGGTGAAGTGATCTCAAATGGAATACAATATCACTCTGATGCAAAGATCAAATGAAAACTTAATTTAAAAACTATAGGCCACTCTCCTTAATGAATGTAGATCCAAAAATCCTCAAAAGATATTAGGGAGTAGAACGTGGTGCCTTATCAAAAAGATCACATATCATGATCAAATAGGTTTCAACCCAGAAATTCTGTAAGGATGGTTCACCATTTGTGAGTCAATAAACATATTGTATCACACAAACAGAAGCAAGGTCAAAAAGCATACGATCATACCAACAGATGCACAAGTCTTTTGGCAAATACAGCACCACTTCATGATAAATACCCTAAAGAAAACAAAGATAGAGGGACCCTATCTGAATATGATAAAAGATACAGATGACAAATCAATAGCCTCACATTAAATGGGAGAAAACTAAAAGCTCTCCCCCTAAAATCAGAAACAAGACAAGTATGTACACTATCACTTGTTCTATTCAACATAGTACTTGAAGCATTAGAACAAGTAGATAAGGGAGAGAAATGCCAGGAAAACATATGGGGAAAGAAGAACTCAGATGATCAGTTTTTCAGGTGAAATGATACGCTGCATAAATGACCCAAAGAATTACACCAAATAGTTCTTAGAACTAATAACAAGCCAGCAATGTAACAGGGTACAGGATTTTTAAAAGTCATTAGCATTTGTGAACAACAGTGAATTGGGTGACAAACAAAATTTAAAAATAGTGTCATTCATAGTTGCTTCAAGAAAAATGAAATACCTAAGAATTAACCTAAAAAGGGAGTTGAAAGACTTCTACAAAGAAAACTACAATACTTGAAAGAAGGAGGTTTGAGAGGACATCAGAAAATGGAAAAATGTCCCCTGTTCCTGAATAGACAGAATGAATATTGTCAAAATGACTACACTCCAAAAACTTACACAACTCAATGAAATCCCAATAACAATAGCATACTTTATAGCTCTTGATTAAACAATCCTAAAATTCATATAGAACCAAAGGGGCTCATAACAGCAAAAGGAATTTTGGGCAACAAGTCAGAGGCAAAGCAAGACCTGACTTCAATCTATACTACAAAGCAATAGTGATAAAAATGGCATGACACTAGAACAAAACTAGAGATGTGGATCAATGGAATAGAACTGAGCAATTTTTCCTGACTCATTCAGCTATATGTTCTCAAACAAAAAGGCTAAAAGGATACATGGAGAAAAGACAGCCTGTTCATCAAGTAGTGCTGCAAAAACTGGTTATTTACACACAGAAAATTGAAACTGAACACTGATCTCTGAGCATATATTAAATTAAAATAAAAATGGATCAGAGATCTAGATATTAAAACAGAAACATTAAACTGAAAGATTAAAATAGGTAAAACACTTGAAGACATAGATATAGGAAAGAATTTTCTAAAGAGTACCACAATGGCACAAGAAATAACAACAAGAATTAATAAATGGTACTATGTCATATTAAAAAGCTTTTGTCCAGAACAAAAATCAGTCAGCGATCGAAGAGACAACCTATAGAAGGAGAAAAAAAATCTCAACTACTCCTCAGACACAGGACTAATACCAAGAATATACAAAGAACAAACAAACAAACAAACAAAAAATATAAACCACCTAAAATTAAAGACCTGGTAAAGAAATGGGCAAAGGAAATGAATGCATCACAGAATACAAATGGTCAACAAATACATGAAAAAATGGTCAACATCGCTAGCTATTAGAGAAATACATTAAAGCAATATGATGATTCCATCTTACTCCAAAAAGAATGCCAATCATTGAGAAATCAAGCAGTAGCAAGTGTGAGTGAGATTCTGATGACAAAGGAACCCTCCTTCAGTGTTGGCATATATATAAATTAGTACAGTTATTATGGAAATCAGTATGGAGATTTCTCAAATAACTGAAATTAGAAATTCCATGTGACCCAGAGATCTTCCTCCTATATATCCTCCCCAAAGAGGATAGTATACTGAGTATTTATAGTAGTGCAAATTGTAATAGCTAAATCCTGGAAATGGCATGTATAACCACCAATAGATGATTGAATAAAGAAAATTTTGTATCCATGTAATAGATTCACTGAGAGACAAATAGAAGAAATAAGTCCTTGCACAATAGCACCCTAAATAATGAAATATCTAGGAATCAATCTAATAAAAGAGGTGAAAGATTATTTCTCTGAAAACTACAGCACTCAGAACAAAGGAGATCAAAGAGGATATCAGAAAATGGAAATATATCCCTTTTTCCTTGGTAGGAAGAACCAATATTGTCAAAATGACTATACTGCCAAAACTACTATATAAACTCAATGCATTCCTGATTGAAATTTCAACAGCATATTTCAGAGAGCTAGAGAAAATAGTCCAAAATTTCATCTGGAACCAGAAGAGACCTACATGAGCAAAAGAAATTCTAGGCAACAAGGACATGGCAGAGATAGCACAATCTCATACTTGGAACTATACTGCAAAGCCACTGTGATAAAAACAGAATGGTATTGGTAAAGAAATAGACCAATAGATCAACAGAACAGACTAGAAAATGCAGAAACAGCTCTAGATACACTAAGCCATCTTTGACAAAGGGACACCCTCTGTGGAGCTTCTTTAACAAACAGTGCTTGAAAAACTGGGTTTCAACCTGCCAAAGATTAAACTTATATACTTATAAACTCTATATCTTTCACCATGAGCTAAACTAAAATCAAAGTGGATTAGAGACCTAAATATTAAAACAGAAACATTAAACCTGCTGGAAGATAAGTTAGGAAGGACTCATGGAGACATTGACATGGGGAAAAACTTTATGAACTAAACTCAGCAGCATGGGAACTAGCAGAAAGAATGAATAATAGGGATTTGATCTTATTAAAAAGCTTCTGAACAGCAAGAGAAACCACCAACAGAGCAAAAAGACAACTTACAATTTGGGAAAAAATTTTACCATCTGTTCCTCGGGCAAAGGACCTACTATCTAGTATATATAAAGGACTACTATCTAGAATATATAAAGATCTTTTAAGAATCAGACTCTTTCAAGTTTAAGGACCCAATTCAAATATAGATCTCTGAAATGAACAGATATTTTTTCAGATGAAATGAAACTAGCAAAGAAACATATGAATAAATGTTCAACAAAATCATTGGTTATTTGAGAGATGTAGATAACACTGAGATTCATCTCACTCCAAAAAGATGGCTGTTATCAAAAATGAACGCTGGCAGGCTGTGAAGAGAAAGGAACCCTTCTCCACTGTTGGTGGGAGTGTAGACTGGTACAACCACTGTGGAGATCTGTGTGAAGATTTCTCAACATGCTAGGATTAGAGGTCCCTGTTTGATGCTGTTATTTCCCTGCTAGGTATATATACAGGATAATTAAAGCATCATACCATGGTGACATATGTGCACCCATGTTTATAGCAGCTCTGTAATAGCTAAAACTTGGAAATAGCCCAAATGCCCATCAATGGCAGACTGGATAATGATGTATTTTTTCTATAAGATGGAATATTAATTGGCCATAAAGAATGATAAATTTGAATCATTTATACTCAAATGGATGTACCTTGAGGACATACTTGTAAGTGAAATAAATAGGACACAAATGTGTAAATACTGTACATTTCCCTAGTATAGTATGAGATACTGAGGGTGCACATTAGTTTCAGAATGTATGATAGGTACTGTGAAATAGGAACAAAATTTCAAAAGGAAAAGGAAAAGGGGTGTAGGGAAAAGCAAAGAAGGAAAAGAAAAAATTTGATGATAAAATCAAAGAAAGGGAAACAAGGCTTATGTATATACAGAGTGGGAAGGTTATAGAGAGAGTAGGGCAAGGGGAAGAAATGAGAATCAAGATGTGTCATGTACAGGTACAAATTCTCAACGATGAATGTGATCATAGTGTATACATAAAACGTGCCAATAAACTCAATAAATAAAAGAAAATGTAGTGTATGTATGTATATATAGGAATATTTTTCTTCTATAAAAAATAGCATGCCTGTAAGAAAATGAACACAACCAAGAAAATACAGTATTGAGTGATATTAACCAGACACACAAGCTTAAATATGATATGAGTGAAACAAAATACAAATAAGGAGAATAATAAAGGACGGATTAAAAAAGGACTAGGAGATGGATTTCTTGTGATACAGAAGTGGCTCAAGAAAACGAAAGTGAGGGGTAAGGAACAGGGAGAATAAGTAGAATAAAGATACCATCTAAAGGAACCTAATAACTTCAATGAATATAAACATTGTGTACTATAGCATGAACTAAGATCGATCGTATCAATAAGAATGAAAAATGAGACAGGTATTGGGGAATTGGAAAGACAGCAGGAGAAAGACAAGGGATGAGAGCTTTTTTTTTGAAAGAAAAGAAACAAGCTGCAGTACGTACATGTAACTACTCTTCCAAATGATTGTAAACTGCATGAACCGCAAACGTACTAATAAAAGAAAAAAAGAAAGACAGCTATAGAGATATAAATTAACATTGTTAAGCGAAAATTATACATTGTTAATGCCAGGTCTAAAAAGTCCCAGCGATCCCTTTACATGACTTCATTTTACAGATGAAAGAAACTAAGGAGCAGAAAAGTGAAGTGTGGTTTAAGCTCTTCCGCCACACCATGAGGCCCTGTTTATGTGTAAGAATTGCAGTCTAAATCATTTCTGTCCCCGGAATTTTTGCTGATATGGGCTTTCTTGATTATGATTTTTTCCAGGCAATGGTCTGTGTTCTCACACTTTTACTCTTGTGTTCTCTTGGCTTCATTTCAAGCTAGTTTCTGTTTGCAAAGCACTGCATTTTCTGGTTGGCTTATCACACGATGATATCTAAGTAGTGTATTTGTATCATATCCAAACATAAGAACTCTACAGCTTATTAGAATTCAGGCCTAATAATATAAGATGGGGGGGATGAAATAAGTGGAAAATTGTTGCCTTATCTGGGGCATTTTTGTGTCAGCTTCTTTTACAAAAGTATGGTTTTAAAAATGGACATCTATTAATCTATCAAATGATATCTTGTTAACCAGGAAAACCAGAAATTAATAATAAGATATTTCTGGCCAAAATTCACTTACTCAGTCATTCCATAAACATTTTTAAAGCCTTATAAATAACAAGGAAATGTATGAGACCCTCAAAAAAAGATACAAATTAATGTGTTATTTCCTTCCTAGGAAGTAATTTAAGATATAATAGAAACAACTCTCAGTTATTGAGATCTTACCGTGTGTCATGCCTTGTGCTATGTGTCTAAATTTTTGTCTTCCCAAGTTTTGTTTTGTTTTGGTTTTTTTTGAGTAGTGCAGCCATTTTTTGTAGTACAGGCAAGCCTTGACCTCAGCCTTGAACTCACAGCAGTCTTCCTGCCTCTGCCTCACAAGTGCTGGGATTATAGGCATGAGCCACCACGAAATCACTGAGCTAAATCCCACCCCTGTCTTTGCATCTTTAGGATGTTATGTATTATTATGTGGATGTGAAGTTTAAATAAGATCTTACATAAAGCTTCTCCTATTGTGTTTACAGCATGTTAGTATCTCACAAAATTGTAATTTTTTTCCTTTTTTAAAAATTTTGTTACTGGCTTTCACAGTGCCTGGCATATCCCAAAGCATATGCTCTACCACCCAGCTGACTTCCTAGCCCTAGTCCTGTCACTGGACAACAGATATCCCATTTTCCTTTCCTATAGTAGTAGTGATTTCTAGAACCTAATGCTGTAAACAAAAGAACTTGTTGGGGAAACTTAAGAAATGCCCAGATTCAAGGAATAGGGTATCAGGGTGGAAGGAAGTTCACTGAAAGACAGAAATGGCACATGGGGCCTTCCGGAAGAGCTGGGGAGTGGCACTTACAGGAGGGGTTCAATGGTGGACGGTAAGCAAAGTGGCTCTACCAAGAAGAACTGGATGAGAAGGTTATGCTCTCCTTGGTCGAGTAGAAGCTTGTGGGGGAGGCCCGGGTCCAAGGAACACACTGAAGGCAGCGTGGGCAGAGGCACAAATGACAGATTGGAGCCTGGCTCATGGTGCTGCAGCCTGGAGCCCTTCAAGCACGGCTTCCAGAACCGCAGGCGACTCCCGCAGACTTTCCACAGAGATGGGGAGGAAGTTGCTAGAACAAACACTATCCTGAAACTTCCCCCAACTCTGAACCTCCTCAAACCCCAGTGTTTTTCTGAGGTTAGAAAAAAGCCTGGCTTAGCATTTTAAAGACAATATCTACTTGCCTTTTGTCTCCCGTTTTGCGACCAGAAGTGGAAGTTCTAAAAACCCATTAAAAACTTTGAGTTATATTTTTTTTTAATTATTTATTTTTTTACTCTATCCCTGGCCTGGCCAAAACCAGAGAATGCTGGAATGGCATAAATTCATTCTCCTGAGATAGCCTGATCAAAGTCGTTTGGAACTGCCCTGGCTCAGCTTCTGAATTCTTCCATTCTCATCCAAACCATCACTTCAAACCCTCGCAATTTACTCATATGCACCCACCTTCTCAAGTGTTCTGAGCCATTTCTTTCGGCACACACATTGGCCTTCAAAGGATAACAAGCAATTGTGTGCTGGCAGAAACAGTGTTTTCAAGTCTGTACCTCTATCCCACCATCCACAGAGAACGAGAATTTCTGGCAACATAATCTCTTCTACATCTTCCATATAAAGCACATGTATAGAGAAGGCAAAGTCAAATCCCTCTTGCATGGAAATGTGTGTTCCAGCAGCATAGTTTACACTCCTGAATAGTAAGTATAGAATTCAGCTTGGCCAAGTAGAACTTTAAGATAGTTCATGCAAATCCAATGGGTAAATTTATTAGGAATCAGTCTTATTCCTTTTTTAATACTCTGGGAAACATCCCTTTTGGACTTGGCCTATTAAATAAGTTGTATTTTTATTGCATAACTCAAAATGTATATACGTTTTCTTATAGACCACCTTTACTCTGAGTGACTTGATCCATAGATAGGTTGTTTTTAGGAAGTTCTTAAGAATGTAATGTTCTGTAATCTTAATCATCTCTTCATTCAAAAAAAAAGTAAGTTTATCTGTAGTAGACTTTTCTCCCTATGCTATTTTTCATGCTGCCTCTTTTCCATGGAATGTAATAGAAAGCTAGAGTTTGCCTGATCAAACAGTAAATTCTCTGAGAACTCTTTCATTTTTCCAATACAATGAAGACAATTTATGATTTTGTCCAGTGCAGATCACACAGCAATGCCCATCCTTCGCTGTGACGGATTTTAACATTTGTTCTACTTTGGTTACCCGGGTATTTCTTTAGTATTTTGTATATCCTCAGCTATTTCAGATTGAGGATTGGATGACACGCTCATTAGCCTAATCTTTTTCTAATGCCTGATTGGGGGAGAAAAAAAAAAAAGAAAAAGATTTTTGATCAGCTAGATAAACTTCTCAGGTCAGCATCCCTGTCTCAGTTTCTGATGTTTCCAAAATATACGAGCGATTCTTTGGCTTTCTAAATCTTCAGCCGCTTCTTCCTCTCACGTAATTTGCCTTTGTTCGGCCGTTTTGCACCACCCCCAGAGTGTTTTCAAATATATCTCAAACCCCCAAGCAGCCCCATTTCAGCTGATTGACTTCAGAGAACTCTAATGCCGGCCAGGCATCTTGCTGCAACCCCATTTAGACTCAGCAGGAAGACCAGATTTAAAAGGCAGATTACGTTTTTAGCTTTTTAAAAACTGCTTTATTAAAGAGGCTAAAAGCCACAGAGGTGGTAAGCTGAATTCTTTTGAAATACAAGCAACTTCAAGACATGGAGGGCGCAGTTCCTCGCCCGTGGAGCTCCTCCCTTTGGGTTTTAGTGACGGCTGGGGCTGGCTGGGACCAGCTGGTTCCGAGTACTTTTGCTAAGGGTCCTTGTGGCTCCAACAACGGAAACCCTGGAAACACCGAAGGGGATTCATTGAAAGTGTTGGAGGCCTTTGAAAAGCAGCTCGCCCCTGGACTTCTGGCAGGCCATTTTGTGTGAAAGGGTTGGTTACATACTGGTCTCGTGGAATTGTAGGGGATGGGCAGGAGCGGCAGAAGAAAGCCAGGAGGAGTGTGTGAAAGACGAGTGAATATCCACCAGACTGCTTCC